>VZQC01007071.1:318971-345588 GCA_009823505.1 Rhizomys pruinosus
CTTTATTGATTGTGTGTGTTGGGGGGCTCTTTTAGAGACAGGGTCTTCCCTACTAGCCCCAGTGGCCTGATAACCTTGCTATGGAGACCCGGCTTGGCCTTGAATCCACAGAGCTCTGCCTCCTTGCTCCGTCCTCGAGTGCTGGGGACTAAAGGCATGTGCCACTCCCATACTGGCTAAATTCGTTTACCAAGTAATTATCTCCAAGCTCTTCTCAATTCAATGAATATGCTGGTCCATCTCTCCAGACCCCATTTTTTAATGAAAGTTTTTTTTTTAAATTTTTTTTTTTTTTTTTTTTTTTTTTTTTTTTTTTTTTTTTATACACATACTTTAAAAATAATGAAAATGAAAAATTTAACATCTAGGCTTTTACTTTTTTTTTTTTTTTTTGGCTTTTCGAGACAGGGTCTCCCTGTAGCCCCAGCTGTCCTGGAACTCACTCTGTAGACCAGGCTGGCCTTGGCCTTGAACTCACAAAGATCCGCCTGCCTCTGCCTCCCAAGTGCTAGGATTAAAGGCGTGCGCCACCACGCCTGGCAACAATAGGCTTTCATAAAACCAGCTGGCCCTTATCACTTGGTTTGTGCCTTTGTGATGATTTTTATCCTCTTTTTAGTGTGTTATTGATGAAGCATTTTTCAATGTGCTGTGGTAGAATATACAGTTATCTTTTCCCAAGTATGGTTAGGACTGATGCTAATCTATCCAGGAGTTACATGGTCTAGTTGTGTTTCTGAGACTGTGATGAACAAAGAGTGGCAGCTCATTGGAATGCGAAGGAACAGACTATCAAGGAAGGGTTCAAATAGGACGGGCATGGGTAGGTGATCAGTGCTACAGGTGACACACAGGGGTGGCAGCAGAATGCAGTTGAGGTCTCACTAGGACAATGCAGTAACCAATGTAGTTCTGATTTAATCTCAGCCTTTAAAAAGCACACTTAACGTATTTGTTTTCTTAGGGATTCTCTGAAGTGGTGCCAGACAGCTCTTACTCTGAGTATCATGACCATGAAGGGTCTGTTTAATAACACTGAGCACCTACCAGAACCTTCATGAGAAGCTCAAAGCACTTGCCTCACTGCCTTGCCATACCTCAATTTGGGAGGGGAGAGGAAGGGTGTCTCCATCTGACAGACTTAAAGCAGAGGCCTCAACACAAATCAACAGTAGCCCTATCTGGCTTATCTGCAAATCACCTATTGTGCTATTATTTCCCAGCAATCGAATCTCCATGAAGATAAATTTCTGCCAGGCAGAGGACAGTTTTGCTGTCTGAGTATCAGGGATGTCTTTTAGGTCCTTTTAAGTTGTATGTTTGTGTTTTTTTTTTTTTTTTTGTTGTTGTTGTTTTTGAGACAGGGTCTCTCTTTAGTCCTAGCTGGCCTGGAGCTTGCTATATAGACCAGGCTGGCCTTGAACTCAGAGATCGATCACCTGTCTCTGCCTCCCAAGTGCTAGGATTAAAGGCGTGCACCACCATTAAAGGCTTTTTTTTTTTTTTTTTGTCCTTTTGAGACCTTTAGTCCCAGCTGGAGCTCACTGTTTAGACCAGGCTGGCCTTAAACTCACAGAGATCTCCCAGCCTCAGCTTCCCGAGTTCTGGGATTAAAGGTGTGTGCTACCACATCCGGCTTATTTCTGGTTTTTACCTTTGTGGTTCTTCCACACTTTCTTCCATGTGTGATTGATTGTGCTTTATGACAGGTTATCAACACAACCAGACGCTGTAGGGATAGGGAGTGGTGATGAAAGCCTGAGTGCACCATGGGGTCAAATAGGAGACTATGTGCTGTGGTTTGAATTCTATGTTAAGAGGATAACAGGGAGCCAGGCGTGGTGGTGCACACCTTTAATCCTAGCACTTGGGAGGCAGAGGCAGGCGGATCTCTGAGTTCAAGGCCAGCTTGGTCTACATATTGAGTTCCAGGAAACCCAGTCTCAAAAAAAAAAAAAATACCCAAAAAAAGAGGATAACAGGGAATTACTAATGGCTGCTATGATTTGTATAAGAGTCCCTAGTGGCTCAAGTGTTAAAGGCTAGGTTCCCAGCCCACTGCACTTTTGAGAGATGGTAAGGCCTTTCAGAGTTAGGAGTTGCTTGGAAGAAGTTAGATCACTTGGGGGCATTCCCTCAAAGGGGGCTTCCTTTACCAGGTGCTCCTCGCTATGATGTACTGCCTCACCCCAGCTCCAAAGCAATAGACCCACCCATCATGACTGATACCTCCAAACCTGTGAGCTAAAAGAAACATTTCCCCCTTTAATGGTGACAATCTCAACTATCTTATCACAATAGAAGGTTGACTAATCCAATGGTTAAAATACACAGTAGATTTTCCAAAGTTCTTGTAGAAAGCTTCTCTTTTTATGCCGAGCAAGGACCAATCAGCCCTGCTAAGGGGGATAGGGACACACCACCCACTTTGTGGACACTGTGGGGAGCTGGCCCCTTGACGCAGAGACCAGCAGGCTACTTCCCACAGCCCATCCTAAGTGGTAACTCCAAATTAGGCTCTTAGCCTGGACCCACGAGACACGTGTTCCACTCTTGGCCATGACTTCCCACCTGCCCAGAGCCAGGACAGGAATTTCATTCACAGCACCAGCTACCCAGGTTGGTGGTCCTCAAAGGGAACCTTTTTCCAGCCCACTGGCCACCCGAACGAAACTCAGGCCTACCTTAGCCTGTATGCGCTCAATAATTAATAAAAATATTGGCCGGGAACTCTGTGATGTTGTTAATATGGAATTCGATTTACTCGTTGCCACAGCTTGCTTTTATAAGCCAAATGACGTCAGTTCCCAGGACCAATCATGAGTCCCCCCCAAATCAGTGCCACTGCACACCTTGCTCCACCCAGCATCGCACACGTAGACCATGCTGCTTGCTCCTCCCTGGGGTGGAGCCAGACTCTTGGCCATGCTGTGCTAGTTGGAAATCCATCCTGCAATTCAAGCTGGAGTTCCCACAGTTCTTATATGTCAGATGGGGAATTTAGCATTTTGTATGCATTATCACATTTATTTAAATCATCATAATGAAAATGTGTGGTTGGTGTTGATATTGTTCTTATTTTGCAAATGAAGGAAGTAAAGGTGGTTAGTGTCAGATTAAATTGCCCAAGATAGGGGCTGGAGAGATGGTTTAGTGGTTAAGAGCACTGGCTGCTCTTGCAGAGGACCCAGGTTCAGTTCCCAGCACCTACATGGCAGCTCACAACTGTCTATAACTCTAAATAAAAAACATAAATGTTTAATTGCCCAAGGTACATGGCTATGCAGGTTTAACCTCAAGGCCACGCAGGTCTAGATCCATGTGGGCACTGGGCTATCATCTTATCTCTGTGCTCCATCCTTTGGTAGGTAGCTCCACTGGTAGAGATGAAGATGGCGCCCACTGGACCCTAGCCCAGGATACTCCACTGACCTAGCTGAAGAACCAGTTTTTCTGTGGTCCCAGAACCATGAGATCATGACCCCAGCAAAATGAGCCCCCACATTCACTGCTGTGCGAAGGAAACTCCCTGGAGGAGGAGAAAATGCTATTCAAACATCCAGAGAAAAGGATGTGAGGATGAATTATGGGCACGCAAATCCTTGCCTTCAAGGCCTTGCCTTCATTTTTTTTATTACTATCTATTAATTATACATCATAATGGATTTCATTATGACACTTTCATACAGCTATTGGCAGATAGTGTATCTTAATCATATTCTCCCCATCACTTTCTTCCCTCCTCCTAGTTCTGTTGACTCCTTTTCTCTTCCCAACTAGCCCCCTTTCTATTTTCTTACCTTTTGTTTCAGCCCAGGCTGGCCCATAGCTGTCTGCATCAGCCTCCCATGTGCTGGGATTACAAGCACAAGCCTCCATGTCCAGCTTAAATCTCTACTGCTTTGCCAAGCCCATGTGAATTCAGCATTTGTCACTTGGCTGCTGCGTCCTGACCAATATACCCGCTACCCTGCTACTGGTGGCAAGTAACACATTTAGCAGAAAATGAGTCACAGCTATTCCTCTTAGGTTAACCCCAATCTATGTCAAATCTGTAAGCAGGTAAATTTCCCTTTAATACAACTCTTCTTCCATTTTTGAATACATTCTATACATTCTTCTATACCACCTCTCATTGCCTTGCCTGCTTCCTTTTTGGGGGGGGTTGTTTTTTGAGACAGGGGCTCCCTATAGCCCCAGCTGGCCTGGAACGAACTCACCTGCCTTTGCCTCCTGAGTGCTAGGATTAAAGGTGTGATATGCAGTAGTAGGGGTCACTTCTTTTTTTTAACTTTTTTAAAATTTTATTTATTTTTGTATGTGTATGAATGTACTGTCTGCATGTAGGTTTGTGCACCCGTGTCATGCAAAGCTTCAGAGGTCAGAAGAGGGTCTCGGATTCCCCTGGAACTGGAGTTAAAGACGGTTCTCAGCCGCCATGTGGGTGCTGGGGATCGAACCCGGGTCCTCTGCAAGAGCAGTTGGTGCTCTTAACTGCTAGGCTATCTCTCCAGCCCCGGGGTCACTTCTTATAGTAGGTATGCATTGCTTGATCTGACCTTAAACAGCAGGGGAGCTTCATAGCACTAACAATACAATAGCAGGCCACTCCTGATCTCAGCAGTAGATCCTCCAATTGTACAATGTCATGGGCCAGGAGTCTTTTTGGAAAGGATGGGGACATAGCATACTTGCTATCTTTTTATTCTGCCCAATAGGACTAAATAAGTTTAAACTTATGTTTTCCCAATCCTTCCTTCCTTCCCTCCCTCATTATCTTTCCAAGATCTACATTTACTTACTAATTCATTTGTTTATTTAGTGATTTATTAAACAAGTCTAGTAAACAGTCTTCCACAAACCCTGTGGTCATAAAGTGCTCTCACATGAAGTCCTTACAAGTGTATAATACCTTTTTTTTTTTTTTTTCTTTTTGAGACAGGGTCTCTCTGTAGCTTCATCTGTCCTGAAACTCTCTATGTAGACCAGGCTGGCCTGGAACTCACGGAGATCGACTTCCCTCTGCCTCCCAAGAGCTGGGATTAAAGGCGTGTGCCACCACTCCTGGCCCACAAATGTATAATATCTTTTAACATTCTTCACTACATTTATCTTTGGGTACCTTTCAGAATGTAGATATAGTGTGGGAAGCTTCTCAGCCATCTTTATTTCTTTTTCTCTTTCTCTCTCTCTTTCTTTCTTTCTTTTCTCTCTCTCTCTCTCTCTCTCTCTCTCTCTCTCTCTCTTTGTGATGAGATGTGATGCAGTGTGGCAGTGATGGTGTATGTGTGTGTTTTTGTGTAGGTCAGAGAATAACTTGCAGAAGTCAGGTTTTCTCCTACCACAGTGGGTTCTGGGACTCGAACTCAGGTCATCAGTCTTGGCAGCAAGCACTTTTACCTGCTGCACCATCTTGCTGGCCGGATTGTCAGTCATTCTTGTTGGCAGTAACTTCAAAACTGAGATGGAAGCAGAAAATGCCAAGGCAGAGGAGCCATAGCGGTAGAGTAGGCAATATCTCTTGGCCTGGGTAAGTGTGAGGAGCCAGCCAGGCAAAGGACAGGGTCTTCACTACAGGAACTGGCCATCCAGGAGCTGAAGTCGGTTTGGAAACCCAGCTCCTGTCTTTGCTGCTTTGCTGTCTGTAGTATGCTTTGCAACAAAGCGGGTCAGGATAAGCCAAGGCTTTAAATCCATGCCATTGGGTCTGCTGGGATTAAGCAAGCAGTAAGCCACATTTAGGAGAAGTTGTGCATTTAGAACAAGAGCTAGGGCAAGACTCAAGCAATTAATTTGAGGAACTCTTAGATAGGACCTGACATAGAGAAAGTCTCATTGCTGTGCCAGAGTCTGCAAAATAAATTGCTTTGGGGGAGCATGTGTATGTGGTATGGTGGGTATGTTCACACGTGTATTTGTTTCTGTGTGTGTGCACATGCATGTGTAGCCTAGGAATTGACGATGGATGTCTGAATTACTCTGCACTTTATATATGAGCCAGGGCCTCTCACTGGAAGCCAGAACTTGCTGGTGTGACTAGTCTGGCGAGCCAGCTTACTTTGGGGATTGCTGCCTCTAGCTCCGGAGCACTAGGGTTACAGGCAGGCCACCACACTCACCCTCCCTCTCCACTTTTTTGTTTGTGTAGTTCTAGACTCAAACCCAGAGCCTCTCACATGTTAGGCAAATGCTCTGCCACTGAGTTACATTGCAGTCCCAATTCATAAGACTCTTGAACCAGGTGTGGTGGTGCATGGCTTTGATCTTAGCACTTGGGAGGCAGAGGCAGAGGCAGGTGGATTTCTGTGAGTTCAAGACCAGCCTGGTCTCCATAGAGAGTTCCAGGACAGCTGAGGTGACAGGGAAACCCTGTCTCAAAAAAAAAAAGGAACAAAAATAAATAAATAAATAAATAAATAAATAAATAAATAAATAAATAAAATAAGAATCTTGAGACTACTGGCAAGGTAATCTGAAAAGTTCTTCATAAGCAAAGCATAATAGAATGGAAATTACTTTGTACCTCTAATTTAATGTATCAGTAAGTTCTTCACTTACCATATTGTCTGATGTTTGCTTGCCTATTTACTTGTTTGCTTGAGACAAGGTCTCCTGTAGCCCAGGCTGACCTCACATTTTCTTTCTTTTTTTTTTTTTTTTTATTATTACCGTATGTGTATGAATGTACTGTCTGCATGCAAGTTTGTGCACCCGTGTCATGCAATGCCGCGGAGGTCAGAAGAGGGTGTCAGATTCCCCTGGAACTGGAGTTCTCCTGGAATTGGAGTTTCAGACGGTTCTTGGCCGCCATGTGGGTGCTGGGGATCGAACCCGGGTCCTCTGTAAGAGCGGTCGGCGCTCTTAACCACTAGGCCATCTCTCCAGCCCCTGATCTCACATTTTCTAGAGGACCTTGGACCCCGATCCTCCTGCTCTTGCCCCCCCTCCCCCAGTGCCACCACACACAGCTCTTATTTTATTTTGATGGTAATCAAAATGTTCTAGCAGCATTAGCAATGATGGGTCCCTAGCTCTTTATTTCTCTGAGATGGCTTTGAGTTCCCAAGGCCCCAGTTCTCTTGCTGAGGTAGTGGCTGGGTATTCCAATCTCTCTGCCTCTATGTTCATCTCATTGTGTAGAATCCTCCTATGTTGGTTTGTGTGTGCGCGTGCGCATGTGTGTGTGTGTGTGTGTGTGTGTGTGGGTGTGGGTGTGGTATGTGACCAATAGGATGCACGAGAACCCAGTGGAGATTGTTTCAAAGATTAAATTTTGTTTATCTTTTTTTTTTTTTTTTTTTGAGGCTCAGTATATAGCCCAGGCTGGCCTTGAACTCACAGATTCTCCTTCCTTAGCCACCCAAGTGCTGAGGATGCAGGTGAGCATTGTCACACCTGACTTTAACATTAGGTTTTAAAGATCCTGCAGAGTTCAAGCCAGGTGTTTTATGAATTACCTACTACTGTGCAACTTGGATCACTCAATGGTAACCTAGCCATCAAGTATGTAGGGAAATGAGGAACCGAGGTCAACCATTGAGGGGCTGCGGCCGTGGACACACCTAGAAGACACTGCTTCAGCCCTGGCTAAGCCTTCATATGACAGTAGCTCTTGCCTAACTGAACCTAATGAGACCCAGAGTCAGCACCAATAGCTGAAGCACATCCAGATTCCCTACCCTTAGAAACTTGTCATAAGCATCAGTGTTTGAGGGTATTATGTTACATAGCAATAGTAACTCATATGGAGAGAGGAGAGAATGCTTCTTCTGTGGGGGTGGCTGTCCATGCCCCTGATTAGAGGGATTAGGGCATTTTCACTTCCTTTGCTCAGCAAGGCACTTGTACTTTGAATGTAGAAGGCAATTTTCCTCACATGTGTGACTCTGAAGGTGTGGATGATAAAGCACACAATCTAGAGGTCTGTGTGGAACTATTCTTGTTCCTGTTTTAGTTGGTGAAGTATCGAGAATATTTTTTTTTGTAGACATGCACGCTTTAGAAACTGTTAAAATAAGAAAAATATTAACTTCCATGCTTTAAAAATTATTTATTTATGTGTATGAATGAATGTACTGTCTGCATGTAGGTCTGTGCAACCGTGTCATGCAATGCCGTGGAGGTCAGAAGAGGGAGTCGGATTCCCCTGGAACTGGAGTTACAGATGGTTCTCAGCTGCCATGTGGGTGCTGGGGATCAAACCCAGGTCCTCTGCAAGAGCAGTCAGAGTTCTTAACTGCTAGGCCATCTCTCCAGCCCCCCATGCTTTTTTTTTTTTTTTTTTAACTATAGAAGCTGTAATGTCTGTGGTATTCAGATGTAAATGCAACAGTTGGAGCACATCTTTACCAACTGCTGTCTATATACATGGATGTCGCTTAGCTTTCATGGGAGATTGAGTCTAGGACCCTGGGAGAACAAGACTCCAAGGATGTTCATGTTCCTTATACAAAGTGGGCAGTATTGGAGCTGGAAAGATGGCAGCAGTTAAGAGCACTACCTGCTGTTACAGAGGACCCAAGTTCGGTTCCCAGCACTTACATGGCTCCTAACGATTGTCCTTAACTCTAGTTCCAGGAGAAATAACGCTCTCTTCTGGCCTCTGTGGGCATCACACACAGTGCACTTACACACATGCAGGCAAAACACTTATACACGTAAAATAAGTTAAAAAAAATGGGCAGTAGTCACATGTAGTGCCCACATTCACCTGTACTACATTTTCTCTAAACTTACAATGCAAATGCTATGTAAATACTTGTTACCATGTATTATTTAGGGAATAATGACAAGAAAAAAACTGGAATATGCTCAGTATTGACACAATTTCTTCTTTTCAAATATTTTTGACCTGTTGTGGATTGAACTGTAGATGCATAATCCTTAGATATGGAAGGCTGATGGTATATATTTTATACAAGTAAATAATAAAATAAAAACTTTTGTGACTTTTTTCTATTAAATGCAGTTTATGTCACTAATGTACTGACACAATTATTATTTTAGATGGTTGCCTAGTATTTTATTATGAAAAGATGTCATAGTTTCTTATGTCAATTCCCTTTTGTTGAATGTAAATTTTTTTGCATTTTTCTAATATAAGTAAAGCTACAATGAATGTGCAGGTAGCTAAATATTTCTCCCCCCAATAAGCTATGAAAAGAGAATGGTTGAATTAAAGCTTATGTGCTTTTCTGTGTCCTTATTTTAGGTTATTTAAAAAAATTTTAAATGTGATGAGCATATTGGCTGCATATATGTAAGTGTATCCATGTTATGCAATACCTGAAGAGGCCACAAGAGGGCATTGGATTCCCTGGAACTAAAGTTAGGGATGGTTGTTAGCTACTATGGGTACTGGGAACTGAACCTGAGTCCTCTGCAAAAGCAACAAGTACTTTTAACTGCCAAGCCATCTCTCTATTCCTGGCCTTATTTTATTTTTAATTTACATATAATAATTGTACTATACACCCACTTATTTTTTTTTTTTTTTTTTTTTGGTCTTTTCGAGACAGGGTCCCCCTCCCTGTAGCCCCATGTCCTGAAACTCTGTAGACCAGGCTGGCCTTGAACTCACAAAGAATCCACCTGCCGCCTCGGCCTCCCAAGTGCTGGGATTAAAGGCATGTGCCACAATGCCTGGCTATACACCCACTTTTAAAGCCTGTCCCACATAGTGTCAAATTGTCTTCCAGGAGGTTGTACTATTCTGCACTCACTGAACTTTATTCGCTTGTGTATTTCCTTTCTTGTACCCCCCCTGGAAACGAACGGATTTAAAAAAAAAAACAAAATTGGGGGCTGTGGGGGTTTGGGCACAACAGCCTGCAAATTGGTTTTACATGAAGGATGCTTGTACGCATGGATTATCACTTATAGCTAAAAAATGGAAAAAAAAACTGAGAGAAATATGCAGGAAAGTTATGGCAGAATGCATGATCTTGGTGGGGGTGGGGGTGGGGGGGAAGGGAAAGGGAAATATGCCTGAACTGAATTGGAAAATGATGAATGAAATGCACAAAGCATCAATAAAAAAAATGTTAAATAAAAAAAAATTGGTCTGCCTGGTATTTAAGTGGGAAGCACAAAAGCTTTTCAAAAAGTCTAGTTTATGGGGCTGGAGAGATGGCCTAGCGGTTGAGAGCACTGACTGCTCTTGCAGAGGACATGGGTTTGATCCCCAGCACTCACGTGGCGGCTGAGAACCGTCTTTGACTCCAGTTCCAGGGGAATCTGACACTCTCTCTGACGTCCGCGGCATTGCATGACACGGGTGCACAGACCTACATGTAGACAGTACATTCATACACATACAAGAATAAATAAAAATAAAAAAAACTTACTAAAACAAAAGTCTAATTTACATTCAGAATTGGCAGCAGCTTTGAGTGTGAGCAAATTCATGGGTAAACTAGTAGCTGATCAAGGGGAACGAAGGTCGAATTGACTCTGTTTCTCCCAGGTTATGCTTAGAAGATGAGAAGAATGTTGAAAGCTGTATTATTTGTTTGGGTTGTAGGAAAAATAAAATGTCAAGTGTTTTGGCCTTGTAATTACACTTTTTAGAAAAACCTCAGTGAATGGAGTCCCTTTTCCCTAGAAGGGAAAACTTTATTAGCATTGCTTTCATTGGGAAAAATTCAACAGAAGAGAAATAGTTTAAGAAATTGGAGCGTGTCAATTTGATGGAATATTAAACAGCTGGCAAATTAGTAATTATAATGACTGTAGAAACATAGGAATGTGCTCATAATAATATGTTAAGTGTAAAAAGAAAGATAAGAATTTTTTAGCATTTAAAAATATGTACTAATTAAACCACATTTGGTGAAAACGGGACTGTAAAAACTGTTAATTGTGAGAATGAATGGCATTCTGTGTTAGTACATTTTCTGTTGGTTTATCAGAATATATGAGTCTGTGTTGAATTTTAAGTTGGATATGGTGATGCATGCTTGTAATCAGTCCCAGCACCAGAGGAATTGAGACAAGAGGAATGTGAATTCAAGGCCAGCCTGTGCTATATACCAGAGACTCTGCCTGAAAAAAAGAAAAAGAAAAACAAAACAAAACAATCCAACTTCCAAACCCAAACCCTCCAAAGCCAACCAACCTAGTCAAAGAAATCAACACAAGAAAGAGAAGAGAAAGAAAACAAACCAAGTTATTTGGGAAATTGAAGGACATCTTGTTGGTCACTGATGAAGCCCTGCACTGGCCCATCCAAAGTGGGAAAAGCAGGTGGGCAATTCAGCTGCACAGGGGGAGAAGTGGGGAGCTCTGGAGATAGCCGATCCATCTTCCTTGACATCTCTATACTGACTTCAATGCTTCGCACCAATTCTCCCTCCCCACACTGCTATAGTGAGAAATTAAACCTCAGTGTGAAAGGTGGGAACAAACTGTACCATTTTACATTTCAGAATGAGCATTTGTTTTAAGACAATCATTGTGCAATTATGATGAAAAACAATAATTTTGAGAAAGACTGAGCTACTGGACAGTATGCTAAATGCTGGCCAACAGTGAACATGCTACTTAGTCAGGCATTGCCTAACAGTGGCTAGAACAAGGCCTGGAGGCAGAGGGAGCTGGGCTGGAAGCCAAACTCTACTAAATTCCAGAAGTATGAGCCCAGGCAAGAGATTGAACTTCCCACAGTTTAGTTTACATAGCTGTGGAAATGCATGAATAATGCCGACTTGTGCGGTTATTTGGGGGCGGGACCAGGCATTCGTGGAGGTATGTACGTTGTGGGTGCTCCGTGAACAGTAATGATGAAAGTGATGCTGTTGTTTATTCTTTCATTGCTTCATAATTCTCGGCACCACAATGGAGAGAAGGAAATCCAGCTTAGGAGGAAATGTTTGCCAGTTTTGTTTTGGTCAGTGGAAATGAGAGAGTCTCGTGGCATCCTGGTTCTGTTCAGGACAGATACATGCAAGAGCCAAGATGCAGATCAGTCTTAGCCTCGCAGCTCTGCTGAGTCATTATCTGGTGTCTTGACTGATAGTAACTCGGCATAAAAAGAACCACACAGCTGCAGACTTTGTTATGTACTGCAGTAATGGTCAGCCAGAACTTAAAAAAAAAAAAGAAAATACTTTCTTCTTCCACCTTTAAAATTTTTTCTTAAATTTCATGTGTATGAGTATATTGGCTGCATGTATATAAATGCCCTAGGGGGTCAGAAGAAGGCATTGGATCCCCTGGAACTGGAGTTACAGTGGGTTGTTAACTGCCACGTGGGTGCTAGGTCCTCTGCAAGCACTCAGTGCTCTTAACTGCAAAGCCATCTCTCCAGCCCCTCCTTCCACCTTTTTTGTTAACAAGGTTTCACTCCATTGCCTACGCTTGCCTCAAACCTGCAATCCTCCTGCCTCAGGCTCTCAAGTGCTGGGTTTCTAGAGGTATGATACCATGCCCAGTAAAGTGTCTTATTAAAAAATCAGATGCGGGGCTGGAGAGATAGCCTAGCGGTTAAGAGCGCCAACCGCTCTTACAGAGGACGCCGGTTCGATCCCCAGCACCCACATGGCGGCTAAGAACCGTCTGAAACTCCAATTCCAGGAGAACTCCAGTTCCAGGGGAATCCGATACCCTCTTCTGACCTCCGCGGCGTTGCACGACACGGGTGCACAAACTTGCATGCAGACAGTACATTCATACACATACAGAAATAAATAAAATTAATAAAAAAAATTAAAAAAAAAATCAGATGCTGGCCTGGCGTGGTGGTGCACACCTTTAATCCTAGCACTTGGGAGGCAGAGGCAGGCAGATCTTTGTGAGTTCTGGTCTACATAGTGAATTCCAGGCCAGCTGGGGCTACAGGAAGACCCTGTCTCAAAAGACAAACAAAACAAAACAAAACAAAATAAAACAAAACAAAAAACAGATGCCGGCTGGGAGTGGTGATGCATGCCTTTAATCCCAGCACGCGGGAGGCAGAGGCAGACGGATCTCTGTGAGTTCAAGGCTAGCCTGGTCTACATAGTGAGCTCCAGGCCAGCTAGGACTAAAGGGAGACCCTATCTCAAAAAGATCAAAAACAAAAGATCAGATGCTGGACATTGTTGTACATGCCTTTAATACCAACACTCGGGTGGTAAAGGCAAGTGGATCTCTGTGAGATCAAGGACAGCCTGGTCTGCATGGTGTGTTCCAGGCCAGCTGGGGCTACAGAGTGACCCTGTCTCAACAAAACAAAACAAGCAAAAAAATTAGTCATACACTGTACTTTGTTTTGGCCCAAACTAAAACTTAGCTCTTAAAGTCAGCCAGAGAGAAATACACACACACACACACACACAGAGCCAGAGAGAAATACACACACACACACACACACACACACACACACACGCGCGCGCGCGCGCGCGTGCGCACACACACACACTTAAGTTTGCTTGCTACCACATCAACAAAATTAGCCAACTAATCATAAAGTGTAGAGAAAATGGCCTGAGTCACAATCCTGAGCCTGGACTCAGTCATCTGATGTAGAAAAGCTGTGACCTGAAGGCTATTTGTGTCCCTTTGACTAAGTTCTCATGTTGCCCACCCAGAATATAGGAAAAAGCCCAGCGCTGTGATTATACTAAGTCATTTTGAGAAATTCCCTGTCACACTGCGATGCCTTCTCCTTTTCTTCTTGGAAAGCCTCCTGGCAGCTGCAGCAACTCCATGACTGGAGTCCTTTCAGCCTTCAGATGGGGTTGTGCAGCCCTCTTATGCAGGCAGTGAGATTTCAAAGCAAATCTCTTTGGCTGGGTGTTCAGGATTACACAGGGATTTGGGGGAGTTAGGTCTTCACTGTGTCTGCTGTTGTTTTAACCATGTTCCCTCCGCACATCTGTCTTCTTCCTATCCTGGAATAATGACAGTGGAGGTGACTCCAGCAGGCCCATCCGCATCTTTAGGTAGGCCGAGTTCACCTCAGACCTCCGAAGTGGTCAGCTGTTGATCACACATGTGAAGATCCCAGGATGGACATTCTGCAGTTGCCCTGGTTAATCAGACTACAGCCTGAACTTCTCTCAGTGGAATAACTTCTTTTTTCTTATTATTTGACTAACAACTTCTGAAAATTTATTTTATTTATAGTGCTGGGGATTGAATTCAAGGGTGTACATGCTAGGTCCTAGGTGAGTGCTCTGCTCTTGAGCCACCCCAGTGAATCACCTGCATCTACGTTGCTATGGGTGACATTGATTCCAGAAAGAACTACATGTAGGTAGCACATGCCAGTTTACAGTTTTATATAAAAACTATATATATTTTTTGGTCTTTTTGAGATCTGAACTATACAGAAACACGCAGCAGAATGGACTTGACCCTAGGCAAAGATACTTCTGATTAAAGATTCTCTCATGAGGTATTTGGCTAGGAGCTAGGAGGGTAAGGTGCTTGAGGCCTGGCTTTTAGGAGGGTAAAAGTAAAGATTCTCAGTCTGAGAATCTTTAATCAGAAGTATCTTGCCTAGGGCCAAGTCCATCCTGCCTGCTGCCTGTTTCTATATAGTTCATGAGCTGAAAAGGTTTCTACCAAAAAAAGAAAAGCTTTTATAAAGATTATTTATTTATTTATTTACTTATTTATTTTGGGGGGGGTGTTTTGTTTTTGTCTTTTTTTTTTTTTTTTTAAATCTTTTTGAGATAGGGTCTCCCCATAGCTCTGGCTGTCCTGGAACTCATTCCGTAGAGCAGGGTGGTTCTTGAACTCACAGAGATCTGCCTGCCTCTGTCTCCCAAGTGCCAGCCAAGATTTATTTATTTTTGTATCTTATGTGTATGAGGTATCTGCCTACATATCTGTTAATGTACCAACTGCATGCAGTGCCCTCAGAAGCCAGAGGAAAGTGTTGTAATCTCTGGAACTGGAGTTCCAGATGGTTGTGAGCCACCGTGTGGGTGTTGGGAACAGAACCTGGGTCCCCTTCAAGGGCAGCAAGTGCTCTTAACAAATAAGCCATCTCTCTAGCCTATGGTTTTACTGTTTTTAAAAGAAAGTGGTTGGGGGAAAAAAAGTCAAAAGAAGAATGGTATTTTGAGATGTGTAATCACAAATTTCATCATATGAAATTCAGATTAAAATGCCCACAATTCAAGTATCATGGGAATCCATTCCTGGTCACTTGTATGTCCCATGCAGGACTGTGATTCCCTTCACTTTACAATGGCCGTAGCAATGCACACTATGGCTGGCAAATTCCCAGAAGTTTGCTGAGCCCTGTCTCAGAGCCTTAATCTGTCTGGGTTCTACTTCCTCACTTCCTCGTGGTAAGGGAGGTGGTGCCTGTCCTTGTCCTTGTGAGCACAGCAGGCCTCATTCCCAAAATAAGAAGACCATCTCCTTCCACAGTGTGGGATTAATTAATGGTGGAAGAGCTGGTTCAACTAAGGCCGCAGATGTAGACCAAGAGGGCAAAGCCCAGGAAGGAGGAGGCGTCCACTCTGTTCTGGTCCTTGTTCTTTGCACCAATCTTTAGAATGTAAAACAATGAAGATTGTTTCTGGTTTTATGGTCTAACACAAATTCCAGAGAACTGAACCAGCAAGCCGTGGGAGTATGGGAATCAATGACAACTCTTCTGTTTGGCCGTGGGAGTATAGAAATCAATGACAACTCTTCTGTTTGGCCGTCGTAGGGGCCGTGAATGGAGATGCGGAAGACGGGTTAGGACGTAATGAAGGAACAAGCAAGATTCTGCTCTGGATGGGAAAAGATGGGAAGTGGCTGATGGGACAAGTAGGGGCCTGGCCACACAGGTCTGGGATGTAGGTCTCAATTTGCAAGCCACCAGCAGGTGGATGGTGGGGGAGGTCTTGAGCAGCACACAGACTAAGGGCTGTAACAGCTCCCCGCCCCCGCACACTCAGAAGCAAGCTGAGGACGAACCCAGGAGGGGCAGGATTCTTAATGCCTTATTCACTGCAGACCGTGCCTGGCACACACTATTTGCTTAGTAGTTATTTGCTGACTGTATAAGCGAGCTTGGGTTCCAACAAACTATCCTCCGTGCACTGGATAAATTTATGTGTAATATACATGTTCCGCAACAGCAACACATGCTTGCCTAGTCTCTCCACCCTGCTTTCCATCCTCCCTCTCCTTCCTTTTTCTTTTCTTACATGTTAAGCCCGTCGGGGCCCCTAGGCACCCCAGCTTAGGCTTTGGTTCTCTTTCAGTAGCTTTGGGGAACACAGATTGCTAGTCTAGTCAAGTGAATAAACCAATGCAGATCCTTCTTTTTGTCTATATAGGCCGGGTTTTTTTTGTTTTGTTTTGTTTTGTTTTTTGTCTTTTTGAGACAGGGTCTCCCTGTAGCTCCAGCTGGAACTCACTATGTAGACCAGTCTGGCCTTGAACTCAGAGATCCACCTTCCTCTGCCTCTCAAGTGCTGGGATTAAAGGTGTGTGCCACCATGCCCGGCTATAGACTGTTTTTTAAGTGGTGTGTTTGGGAAGCTGGAGAGATGGCTCAGTGGTTAAGAGCACTTGCTGGTCTTACAGAGGACCCAGGTTTGGTTCTCAGTACCACAGCAGCTCACAACCTCCTGTGACTCTAGTTTCAGGGCATCTGACATCTTTTTGTCTCTGCAGGTACCAGGTGTGTATGCACATTATGCACACATATACATACATGCAAAAACATTCATACTCAAAAAAATTCTTAACATGTTATAGGTCAGGTATAATCCCAGCCCTCAAGAGGCGAAAGTAGAAGAGTCTTGAGTTTAAGGCCAGCCTGGGCTATATAGAGAGACCTTGTCTCTAACCATACAAACCAAACTAAAAACAAAGCGTTAAACTGTTCCTATTGAACATAACCTTCTTTAAGAATTAGTTCCGGGGCTGGAGAGATGGCCTAGTGGTTGAGAGTGCCGACTGCTCTTGCAGAGGACCTGGGTTTGATTCCCAGCACCCACATGGCGGCTGAGAACCGTCTTTAACTCCAGTTCCAGGGGAATCTGACGCCCTCTTCTGACCTCCGCAGCATTGCACGACATGGGTGCACATACCTACATGCAGACAGTACATTCATACACATATGAAAATAAAATAAAAAAAAAAAGAGAATTAGTTCTTTGGGGTTAGAGAGATGGCTCAGTGGTTAAGAGCACGGGCTGTTCTTGCAGAAGACCTGGGTTCAATTCCCAGCACCCATATGGTGGCTAACAATGATCTATAACTCCAGTTCCATGGGATTCAACACTCTCTTCTGACCTCCATGGGTATTATACAACACAGATGCACTTATATGCATGCAGCCAAAACACACACAAAAATTAAAATTTTTTTTAATTTTAAAAAGAATAAATTCTTCAGTGGATGAAAACTAATTTTTTTTTACTTCCATTTCTACCTTCTTAGAGTAATGCATTGCAATTTGGTATCATCTGTGATCTTAAGAAGATGGGTTGCATCTGTAGGGTAACAAGATCTTTGCAGGCTCTGCTGTAACTTGAGTGTGGTTGCATGGGTGCTCCCAGGCTGGCACATCATTCATAGGCCACCTTTGGGTGGCTCTTGGTGCTTGTAGCCAGGAGAGAAAGGTTATTTCATTCTGTCCATATGACGAAGACCATTTGTGATGGAGTCAAGGTCACACTGCAGCTCAGAGGGTTCCATCTTCTCTGTGCATGTTCCTTCTCTACAGTGCCCATTCACTACTAAGATGGAGTCAATTGATCTGTCAAGGTTGATCACGTACCACTGAGGTAACAAACACTGCCTGTTGCTGTGACACTCTCAACATTAAAGGCAGGTGGTCTTAGATTGTGGCCTGCTTGTAAGTGTGGCGGAATGGAAACACAGAGAGGTCTAAAAGGGAAGAGCCCACGCTCAGCCCCAGGCATTAAGTCAGAACTTGATGTGGATTCTTCTCCCTGTTCCATTCACAGTTGCCTAAAGAGCCCGTTTTCCAGCTATGGAATTCTAAGCTCAGAGGGTAAAGTTTCTTGCATCAAGCCACTTAACTGGTACGTAGACGAGGCTGAACTCGAATTTCACATTCTTTGCACTGACTCCCAGCAATTGCAATATGTGGTAGCCTCAACAGTGCTGGCCTTTGGGAAAGATGCTCTTAAATTCCTCAGTCCTCTGGCCTCCCTGGGTACCCTGTACTCATGTGCATATAAGTACACACACATATACACAAATTAAAAATAATAAGACAAAAATTTAAAATTTCTTGGGCTTCCAATGCCAGTCCAGTGATTAAACCCAGCTTCTCTCTCCAGACGCTTCCCGGACATTCATACAAGGACGTCTTTCAAAAGTTCAACCTGGAAGTTCAAGGAACTCCCTTCCCCACAAAGCCAAACTTCCTCTTCTAATTGTCCAAGGATTTTTTTCCACAATGTTTATTGATAGATACAAGTATATAAAATCAGGGCATGAACATGATTTGATAAATTAAGTAGACTTAATTTCAATACTATAATAAGGGAACAGTTCAAATTCTCACCATTTGTTTCACACGCACAAAAACCACTTTGAGGGCATTAATGATCTCTCAAATCTGATCAGTTTTGTGCAAGTAAACCATGTTTCTTTTTAAAAAGACTTGTGCACTTGCCCAGGCTCAAGGATATTGAAATCTAGCATACAAAGCCCATTACTAGAGGTAGAAATACAGGCAATATACTATTATGGCAACAACCCTCAATTATAGTTGAGGATTTTCTGTAACAACCAAATGGATAATCTAATATTGCAACAACTCAAGTATTACTGAGCAAAGTGCATTTCTACCATATTCAGTGTTTCTATTCAATTTTCTAACTTTAAACAGCCTATGACAACAGAGAATTTCCTTGCAATAGACTGCCTCTGCTTGAGAACCTATGATGTAATTATTGCATGCTGTTAATATACTATCTAAACATTAAAGATATTCCTAAAATATTTGATGGTAGACTATGATTAAGACATTACACTACAAAAAAACCTTATGCAGAAGGAAACCCTTACTGACATGCTTCTGCTTTAAATATTGTGCCCCCAATGTCCAAGGATTTTTAGTGATACAACCAACTCATTTTAGATTTCTCCTTGGAGACATTTATATATATATATATATATATATATATATATATAATATATATATTATATATAAAACACATTTATATATGTAATATACATATTATACACATACACTTATTTATTTATTTATTTATTTATTTATTTATTTATTTATTTATTTATTTATTCTTTTTGAGACAGGGTCTCCCTGTAGCCCCAGCTGTCCTGGAACTCAGTATGTAGACCAGGCTGGCCTTGAACTCACGGAGATCTGCCTGCCTCTGCCTCCCAAGTGCTGAGATTACAGACATGCCTCACCACGCCTGGCTCCTTCTATTTTTTATGGAAAGATCTCTGTGTATAGCCCAGGTTGGCCTGGAACTCTACACTCCCCTTAAGTGCTGAGATTGGAGGCATGCAACACCTCCCTCTAAATACCACTGTGTCTTGTTGCTATTCTTTTGGATTTTAACCTCCAAGTTTACATTATTCAACCAGTGACTAATGTAATTCCACCTTTCTTTAGTGGTCACAGTTTTTTTTAAATTTTATTTATTTATTTTCTATGTGTATAAATGTACTGTCTGCAGGTAGGTCCGTGCACCCGTGTCGTGCAATGCCGCAGAGGTCAAAATTGGTTGTCGGACTCCCCCGGAACTGGAGTTCTCCTGGAACCGGAGCGCAGACAGCTCTCAGCCGCCATGTGGGTGCTGGGGATTGAACCCCGGTCCTCTGCAAGAGCAGTAGGCACTCTTAACCGCTGGCCCATCTCTCCAGCCCAAGTCACAGTTTAAATCCTACTTAATCAGGCCAGTTCAACCTGGGCAACGTATCACAAGGCTGTGACACTGGGCGTCTGAAGCAGGAGGATTGAGAGTTCAAGACAAGCCCGGCCAATATACTGAGACTCTTGTCTCAGAAATGAGCACAAATAGAACTGGGATCCTGTGCTTCTCCCACGTATTGGAATCACCAGGAATCATTGAAAACATACCAAGATTAGGGCATTGGGTGTCCCCTTCTTGGCAGTTACAGAGGCCACATCATCTCTCCAAGTTCATGGCTGCTGTCATACAGTTCTGGCCGTCAGACCCAGCTGCCAGGTATTGAGGAGGTGAGACCCTAGTTTACCCTTGTTTATTTGGACTGAACGAAGGTGAGCCGGCCAGACTGGCAGTAGCACCGACTGGGTGAAATGTGGCACTGTTGCTCATTGCTCTGGCAGATCTTCCCCCAGAAATATCTGCTGTGTTTTCCAGTGACTTGCTCAGGTGAATGGTGCCCCTGCGAGGCCTTTGTCCTTGCCACGTGGGCCACATTTCAGACTTGTTGGCTTCACGCTTCATGGGTTTTCTCAGAACTCTTTTCCAGGGGGGCCATGCATTGGTTGGTTCATATGGTCCATTAACTCAGAATATAATGACAGTGTTTCTTCACCACGTACCATGGGACATTAGTACAGAAAGTGTTCCCCAGTATGAGAATTTTATAGCCAAATAATTTTAGCAAAACTTTTAGAGATACACGTAAGCATGTTACTAGCTCTGAGAATGTCTGGTTTTATTCTGTAATTTTCTAAACTTATTTGACCATAGAAGTTTTTCTTTCTTTTAATTAAAAATTAGCAGTATACATTCATTGCACAAAATGATGGTCTTTGTTATAACATTTCTCTTTTTCCTTAGGAACTAGCCAGAGTTACTTGTGAGTAATTGCTGGGCCAGATGGCTCTGTTGTAACAGGAATGTTCTGGGTAAGGCCAGATGTGTATTGGGTGGACATGATGACATAGGAAAGGCAGGTAGAGGAGGCTTTGGAAGGGAGAATTCCCAGCAGCGGCTGCTCTCTGCTTCCTGGAGGACAGTTCTGTAAGGAAGGGAAAATAATTTCATTGCCAGGAGCCTCTGCTCTGACTGGCAGAGGAGTGTGAAGGCCCCAGCTGTGGAGAGAAGCACAGCTCCATGCAGAGAGGACCTGGCTACCTGCCTGGCCTACCTGCCTGGCCTACCTGCCTGGCCGTCAGCACTGTTGGGAGCTGGTAGGAAGAAGTGCTAGATGTCAGCTGAGCCCCATTCTGTTGTGGAAATTTTCTTTTTAAATTTTTACTTTTATTTTATGTGCATGTGTGTTTTGCATGCATGGATCTAAGTAGACCCTCATGTGCAGTGCTCACAGAGGCCAGAAGAGGGCCTGGATCCCCTGGAACTAGAGTTAATGATGGCTATTAGCTGCCATGTGGGTGCTGAGAACCGAACTCTGGTCCTCTGCAATCAGTGCTCTCAACTGCTGAGTCATCTCTCCAGCTGCACCAAATTCTTAAAATTATTATATAACTTTATATTTAGGCTTGGGTTCCTTTCCCAAGATATATCATTATAACTATGTAAATATTTCAAATTTTAAACAAATCCAAACTTCAAAATATCCCTAGTCCCAAGCATTTTGGATAAGGGCTACCCATCCTGTACAGATCACATCATTACATCTGATCTGTAAGCAACAGAGAGTTGAAGACAGTGCTTTAACCAAAGCAAGCTTCCCTTTTCTTCACACTCTCAGGAGAGGCAGGTGTGAGCAGGTACTTACTGCTCTTCATAAAACTAGATTCTCGCTGGGCATGGTGGCACTCGCCTTTGATCCTAGCACTTGGGAGGCAGAGGCAGTTGGATCTTTGTGAGTTCAAGGCCAGCCTGGTCTTCAGAAAGAGTTCCAGGCCAACTGGGGCTACATGGAGGCCCCGTCTTGAAAAGACAAAACAAAACAAAACAAAACACAATAGATTCTCTTAGAAAGAAGGGAAATGTAGATATTGTATATAGATAAGCACCAGTCATCACTGGGCTTGAGAGGCGTGGATGAGAGAGGTATGGACACACTAGTCCAGCTGTATACACGGCACAGAAGACATGGAATAATATTCTTCCTGCACCTCTGACAGCTGGTGATGACCTATGGTTTCCTCTAGGATGAGAAAGCATGTTATCCCACAGGAAGCATGTAACCAAGAGGGAATCAGCATCATGGCTGTGAACTTTGTGGTCCAGTGTGCACTGAGGAGGAGGAGGAGGAACAGGCATTTTATACCAGGAAGCGTAGAATGGATGGCAGCTTTTAACTGGGAGGACAAGCAACAATCTGTGCAGTCACTTCATTTGGAGCAAGCCTGTTTGGATCACTCCCTTGTTCACTGGATGTTGAGGAGGGCGTTATCTCAACCACTATATTGCTGTCACCTCTTCTAGGGATTTCCACGTGTTATGTCTTGTGTTCTCAACTTAGGACAAGGCTCAGCCCTTGTTCAGTGTGTTGCCATCCCCATCTTTAACCCTTCTGACACTTCAGCCAGCCTGGAAACTGTGTTATGAGCCTGGGGCTAGTGGGAGGCAGTACTCTGCCATGTGTGCACGGTGCCTGGTGAAGGAGCTCAATTTAAGTAAAAACAACCAAACAGTGGGAAATAATGGATTTTAGGAGTAATCAGTAATGGTTACTTACCTGTTGAAAAAAAAGAGATGTTCGTTTTCTATATTTTAAATTCTCTCTCTCTCTCTCTCTCTCTCTCTCTCTCTCTCTCCCCCCCCGTGTGTGTGTATTGTAGATCAAATCTAGGGCCTTATACATACTAGGCAAGTGCTCTACTGCTAGTCTAAGTTGCAGCCCAGCATTTTATATCTTAAGCCTGTTGATAAAAGCATACACCTGTGAAGAATGTGCATTAGAAACTGAGCCTGAAGCTCACCAAGCTTCTAGAAGGTGCTACCAATTTGCAATACATAATTGAGATGAGGGAACCATAGACAGGCAGTTAGTAAGACCCAGACTGTGGGAACCCTCATGGGACAGAAGGCCTAATTCCTTAAATAAATAAGTTGCAAAGAAATAAAAACCTCAGGAGCTAAGCTTGCAGATTAAAAGAAATGTATGTCCACCACCAGTTATGACATATACATTTTTTAGTCCCTGATCTGAAGAAAAGTATAAAAATTGAGATAATTAGAGAAATTTAAACACTGAACCAATTGGGGAATTACTCATTTTAAGGGGGATAATGATATTGCCATATATTTTCAAAAGAGAGTTTATCTTTTAGAGATGTTTTAGAAGTGTTTAGAGATAAAATGATATTGGAATAGCTTCCAAATAATGCAACATGTATGGAAGGGATTGGGTGTTTAATTCATTACAGATGAGCTAAGATTAGCCAAAGTCTGTTGGTTGTAGGAGCAGTGATCATCTGTTTGTCTGTCTAGTTTTGGGTTATATATGAAATGTTTATAATAATAGTATTGAAAAGTAACAGAAAAGGCAAAGCCAACGTGTCAGCCAAAGCACACCCATGACAGACAGAGGTGGGCTTAGCACCAGGCAGATAAAACTCGAGCCTCAGAACTGCCAAGAGGCCAGGCCTCTGTCAAGAGCATTTGCACTAGTAATTATTATTATTATTATTATTATTATTATTATTATTATTATTTTGGTCTTTTTGAGCTCCCTGTAGCCCCAGCTGCCCTGGAACTCACTCTGTAGACCAGGCTGGCCTTGAACTCACAAAGATACGCCTGCCTCTGCCTCCCAAGTGCTAGGATTAAAGGCGTGCACCACCATGCCCAGCTAGTAATTATTCCTAAACGAGCCCACCCAAACTGAAACTCCAGGTGTCCCAGCCCTTGGGCCCATCCCCAACAGCAGGCATTTGTTTAGGAATTGAGAATGATTTTTTGTTTTATTAAAAAAAAGTTGGGGATGGGGCTGGAGAGAGGGCCTAGCGGTTAAGAGCGCTGCTCTTGCAGAGGACCCGGGTTCGATCCCCAGCACCCACATGGCAGCTGAAAATGGTCTTTAACTCCAGTTCCAGGGGAATCCGACACCCTCTTCTGACCTCTGCATTGCATGACATGGGTGCACAGACCTACATGCAGAAAGTACATTCATACACATAAAAAATAAAATAAAATAAAATAAAATAAATACTTGTTAAAAAAAAAGTTGGGGATTGAACTCAGAGCCCCGTGCATGCTAAGCACATGCTCTATCACAGTCTTATAGTCTGAGCCTTTGGTATTTGAGACATGATCTCATTATGTACCCCAGGCTGGTCTCAGACTGGTGGTCCTCCTGCCTCAGTTTTCCAAGTGGTAGGATTTATAGACACATCTAGTCAGTTGTCAACATGATTTGAAAAATAAAACACACTAAAATATGTGTGTGGTATGTGGCATGTGTGTGTGTGTATGTGTGTGGTGTGGTATGTGCGGGTGCATGCACCATGCACACACGTGTGGAAGCGAGAGCAGAATGGAATGCCAGGTGCCTTCCACTGCGACTTTCCACCTTATTGCCTTGAGACAAGGTCTCACTGAACCTGAAGCTCACCATTTCAGCTACACTGGGTGGCCCACAAACTCTTGGGATCTTCCTTTCTCTACTTCCCAGTGCTGTGGTTATGGGCAAATGTACCCATGCCCTGCTCTTTACATGGGTGCTAGCGTTTCAAATGTAGGTCCTCATGCTTTTGGAGCAAGCACTTTTACCCTCCGAGCCATCTCCCAGTCCTCATAAAAAGAGCACTTTTAAAGATTTTCAAACTCATCCCAAGTAGGCACATCGTATAATGAACCGCACCTTTTTTCCTATTCAAGACACCATCATTTCTCTTTCCTCTTCCCATTCTCTCTTCTTTCCTCCTCTTTCAGAAGTAGCTTTGTGTGTCTTCATTTTATTTAATAACTACAAGGTCATTATCATATCTGACTAACTCAACAATAATTCTTTAATGTTAAGACCCATTTCAAGTTCAAATTTCTGTAATACCTCAAACATGGCTAATTCTTTTTTTTTAGTATTTTATTTATTTTTATTTTATGTGTATTAGTGTTTTGCTGCATGTATCTAAGTGCACACATGTCATGCAATTCCCATGGAGGTCAGAAGTGGGCGTTGGATCCCCTGGAATTGAAGTTATGTACAGTTGTTAGCTGCCATGTGGGTGCTGGGAGTCAAACCAGGGTCTTCTGAAAGAGCAGCCAGTACTCCTAACCACGAAGCCATCTCTCAAGCCCCTGAATTGTTAATTCTTAAGCAAGAATATCCCATGAATGTCCAAAGTCTGAAATATATGTAGTCCATTCCAATTAAAGCAATTGTCAGTGCTTCCTACACATTACAATTTGTCTATTCAGTCTCCTGTTGATGTGTTTGTTTTACTTCCACTTTTAACTATTATGAGTAGATAAAACTGGAATGAACTTTGTTATACGAGTCATTTTGGACACATTTAGGAGTAGAATTGCTGGAACATTGAACACATAACGTTATAAGGCATACTAATAGTTTTCCAAAGTGGTTTCACCTATTTAACCCCTCAGACAATTGTTCCTACCCAGCTATAAAGTTTATGAAACACAACAATGACTAGTCCAGCAAATTACCTCTATTGCTGCAATAGTGGCATTTTTATCTTTGGGGTAATCAACAGCTGTCTAATTGGGCTTTAACACCCCCTCAGTGGGAGGGAACTTATGTGTGGTACTGTAAATACAGCCAAGTACACGTGGCTGGAGTGGTCATAGACCCTAGAGAAGAACCTGCTTCTGTCACTTTCCTAGGCCCATGTAATTTATTACTATGTTCTAAATATTTACCTCTCACTCCTCATCAAAGAAGTTTCTTTTGGAATAGATGGAGAGTATGACAAAATTGCACAACTTGTCAAATGCAGAGAACACATGACTGCGAGGTGCCCATCCCAAAGCAATACTTCTACAATGCAACCTTTACACCAAGGTCTCAAGTAATGTGGCAGAGGAGGGGGCGGAAGCAGTGTAAGAACCAGAGGGTAGAGGGTCCGGGGCTAGTGGTCTGCACCTTGGTGCGGGCCGCGGGGTAGTTACCTGGGCAAGCATCTGCCGCCTCTGCCGCAGGTAGGGGGTCGTGGGCGGGATCGTCCTATGTCTTTCTTTCGTGCTGGGACCAGAGGGTCCGGGGCTAGTGGTCTGCACCTTGGTGCGGGCCGCGGGGTAGTTACCTGGGCAAGCATCTGCCGCCTCTGCCACAGGTAGGGGGTCGTGGGCGGGACCGTCCTATGTCTTTCTTTCACGCCGGGACCAGAGGGTCCAGGGCTAGTGGTCTGCACCTTGGTGCGGGCTGCCAGGGCGCGGGCTAGGTCAGGCAAATCCCCCCCCCCCGAGATTGGTGAGAATCCAAGTGAACCTTTTCTTGGAGAACCTTCAGAGCAAGAAGAGAAGAGTGGTTTACAAAATTGAAAACTAGACAAGTCAATACTCCATAAACAAGGAGGAGGAAAGGGGGGAAAAAAATCTAAAGGAGGAAAGTAAAACCATCCCCTAACATAGTGAAAAGGTATTTGTGATCTGAACCACAAAAGGGAAGCCCACATGCCAGGAACACGACGAAGGGACAACATGGGAAAGGCACAGGAAAATCCTGCATCAAGCGCTACCAAACCAGTAGGAGATAGCTACAATGGGAACCCCATGGAGGAGACCCAAGGAACAGATCTTAGAGGAATAATTGCAGACCTATGCAGAGAAATTAAAGAACATAAAGAGGAATTCAGAGAACTAAAGAG
>VZQC01007071.1:355041-384177 GCA_009823505.1 Rhizomys pruinosus
TATATATTTGTATTTTAATATTTTATTGATGATTTGTGTATTTCATACATTATCTTTCAGTCCAATTTAGACACATTCGCCTATCTCTGCCCCCTACTCCACCCCTGTTCATGCCTTCTGCCATACATGTCTTGTGTCTTTCTCTCAGTCTTTCCAAAGTTTTTCACTGCAGAGACTTGTTGTTTGGGGCAGAATTTAACTGTATCAGTCAGTTCTTTGACCCAGTCTTTATGTTGTTGTTATTCCCTCCCCTTTGTATTGGTCCAACATATGCCTATATAACCATCACATATGTATCAAAATTATGACCTCTGAGAATAAACTGTATGTTAATTCCAAAATATGTTTAAGCATTCACATTTTCCCCTTTAATTTTATATTACTCTAAGATATGAATATGTACCTTCCACCCATATACAGTAATTACAGAGTCTGAAAATAAGTGGGAGGTCAATTCTGGAGACCATTAAGAGATTCACATTATAACAGCACAGTTGCTTTCAGATAAAAAGAAATATAACAATAATGTTGTTCAGCTTGTCTTTCAACTGGGGATTTGGTGTTAGCATCCATAAATGAAGGTAACCATTTTTGGAATTCACATTTTTCCCCTTTAATTTTATATTACTCTAAAGTATGCATACATACCCTCCCACCATACACCACAATTACAAAGTCTTAAAATAAGTGGTAGGTTAATTCCAGATCCCATTAAGGTATTCACATTATAATGCTATTGTTGCTTTCAGGTAAAAGAAAAAAATATATATATACATACACATTGCTCAGTTTGCCTTACTACTGAGTATTTGGTGCTAGCATCCATGGATGAGGGATACCATTTGTCCTTTGTTTTTCTAGGACCGTGTTACTTCACTTAGCATAATGTCTTCAGGAATATTTTTTAAGGGGAAGTTGGATAGAGGGTTTGGGGTAAGCATGAAAACACAGTAAGATAAAATTGTACCTTTTTAATTCCATTTATTAAGAGCTTAAGTTCATATTGAATTCCTGGGGATTTTTTCTTTATTTTTTTTTTCTTTTCACAGGAAAACAGAAACAACACAAAAATAACAATAGCATAACAAAGCACCATATGGTATGGTGCATAGAGGCATAAGCTGCTGTTGGGACTGTCTTTTGAAGGACATTTCTATAGTAAACAACATTGAACAATAATCACATCTACTTCCAGAGCAAAGAGAAGGTTTGCCTCCATTTTGTGGATAGAGCTCATTCTCACTCCATGAGAAAAGGCCATGCATATTCACTGCTCTTTATAAAACATTCAGGTTCCTGAGGCTCAGAGTGCCTCCCCTGAAATGCGGGCGACTGCATGTGCAGGTATAATGTGACCATCTTGTGGGACCTGGGAAGCCGTACACATTTCAGAATGCATGCTGAGGCTGTCCAGTGCTCTGGCTGAGAATAATAAGCTGCCTTAACTTCAGATCCTGGAGATCTGATGTCCTCTTCTGGGCTCTGTGGGCACTGCATGCACATGGTGCACTTACATACATGTAGGCAAAACATTCATACACATAAAAAACAAAAATAAGTAAATTTGTTTTTTAATTTAAAAAATATTTTCTTTTTGTGTATGAGTGTATTGCCTGTATGCATGTAAGTACACACATGGTCATGCAAGGCCTGCATAGGTCAGAAGGCGTTGGATCTCCTGGAACTGGAGATACGGATGGTTGTTGGCCACCATGTGGGTGCTGGGAATCGACCCCAGGTCTTCTGCACTCTTAACAACTGCTGAACCATCTCTCTAGTTCTCAAGTTAAATGTTTTTAAAACAAATTTTTTTTAAAGACAGGGGCTCAAGAAACTAAGGATTTCTCAGTATGTTGTTAATTTTTAAACTTTGGAGTCCTGGGACAAGTGTTTTCCTATATTTTTAGAGTGTTATTTTGCTGGCACCTGTTGGGAAAAGATGCTTCCTTTGTACTAAGAAGCAGTGCAACCAAACAACTCTCATATCCTGTGGTGCAAAGAGAATCAAAGCTGTCTGACCCCCGCTACTGGATCAGCAGTGTTTGTTGTCCAAGGGGGTAGGGCTTTTTCGGTTTATGGTTCCAGAAGCTGGCTCTGCTGCTCTACCTGCCCTCACAGGAACCCTGAGGGGATCATAACTCCTCCATGGACTCTGCAAGGCAAAGGACAAGTGCTGTCCCTACTGCAAAAAGCTAGAGAACCAGCCAGAGGAGAGGGTCACTGACAGGTAGACACCTGTCCACCTTAGGTTGGTTTAGACAGCCATGCAAATCGAAGGACTCAGGAAGATGTTTTTGCTCAAGTCAGCATCTTATGTAGCTCAGGCTGGCCTCAAACCTGCTATGTAGCTGAGGATGATTCTCGATCCTCCTGTTCTAGGTCCCAAGTGTTAAGATTATAGATTACATCTACCAGGCCTGGTTAATGCAGTGCTAGGAATTGAACCCAGGACTTTGTGCATGCTAGGCAAATACTTTATCAACCGAGCTACAGCCCCAGTCCAGGAATTCTCTTTAATTCCCACCCATATGTGTTACCCTGTCTTCTGTTTTGATCATGTCTTCACTGAACCTATCCTTTGCAATGACCTGAGTCACAGGAATGCTCCCTGAAGCACTTTAAAATCTGTGGTTTTCCTCTTCACCTGTGCTTCCTCTGATCTTCCACCACTGAACCTGATGACTGATCCCTTCCAGATCTAATATCTACTCTTCAGCATTCCACACATATTTACTACTCCCTGTAAGATACACACACCTGGAAAGACCGAGCATAGATGCTTATATCTCTCTCTTTTTCTTCAAATACAAGTTCATAACTATCTCATTTACAAGTTAATTGCTTTCAATTTCAGTATGTACTTTATTCTGTCTATGCCACAGATGCAGTGTCCTTAAAGATTGACTTTGAATTTGATGAGACTTCCCTTCTCTCCCTGCTCCTCAGAATTCCGTTTCTATATTTCAAAATAGAGCCTTTAAATTAAAAAAAACTTGTTTATGTTATTATTTATGTGTGTACGTGTATGAACATATGTGCATACACAGGCAGGTATGTTCTATGGCATGTTTGTGGAGGTCAGAGGACAACGTGGGGCCCATTCTCTTGCTCTACCATATAGGTTCCAGGGATTGAACTCATGTTATACAGTTTGATAGAACATGTCTTTATCTGTGGAGGCCTGGAGATCTTTGTTTTTAAATTATTTTTTTTATTTTTTTTTATTTTTTTGTATGTGTATCAATGTACTGTCTGCATGTAGGTTTGTGCACCCGTGTCGTGCAATGCCGCGGAGGTCAGAAGAGGGTCTTGGATTCCCCTGGAACTGGAGTTCTCCTGGAATTGGAGTTACAGACGGTTCTTAGCCGCCATGTGGGTGCTGGGGATCGAACCCGGGTCCTCTGCAAGAGCAGTTGGCGCTCTTAACCACTAGGCTATCTCTCCAGCCTGAGATCTTTGTTTTTAGACAGGGTCTCCCTATAGCCCCAGCTGGCTTAGAACTTGCTATTGTAGACCAAACTGGCCTCCACCTGCTTCTGCCTCCTGAGTGCTGGGATGAAAGGAGTGCACAACCACACCCGGCTGGAGATAGGGCCTTTGAGGAAGGACTTCAATGAAACCAGGAGAATGAGGCTGTCTTTTTCTTATTCTACTACATGTGTACCCACCAAGAAAAGTCCATGTGAGGCTATAATAAGATGCTACATCCTGGGTTGAGCAGAGGTCAACTTACCTGGGTCAGTCTTAAAGAAAACTGACTCTCCCTCTCCCAGCAGCCATCAATTGCCAATAGTTCCTCAACTAGGGTTGGCAATTTTTATTTTTTTGTTCAACAGAATGGAATGCAGCTCAGCAGTAATAAAATGAACTGAACTATTGATATAAACTCCAGTTTGTTAAACTGTGGGTTATAATTCCTTAATGGGGGTTCTATAACTGATTGTGGTGGTTGCAAAAAGTTGGTAACAGGAGGAGGCTTCTGAACACAAAATGACCAAAGATTACTTAAAAACAAAATGCGTAATGAATCTGAAGTGTTCCTGGTGTTCCCGGCAGTACGTGTCCATGTTCCTTCATATGATGTTGGTACAGCCCTGTTTGTGAACACACAATGTGCACATTTGTACTGCATGTGCTGTCATGTCGTACAAGGTCACTGAACTCTTCCTGACACACCTCAGCTCACATTCCAGACTACCGTATAGTAGGAATTACAATGTTTTACTGTACATGTAGTTTTCTGCTCTTATAAAACTGTAAGCATTTAATTACTAAAAACAGACCTTTTAATTACCCAAGACAAAGACTTTTAATATTTGCTACTGACATACCTCAGCATGTCAGTATCAAATTTATATGTCTTTGGAGTGTATTACATAAGAATATTTTATTTAAAATATTGCTTAAGTTGCTGACTTGAGTTTCATAAAAAATTATCTCATGAATTTTGTCCTGGGATTAAGAGAGAATTTTCCACAATTTCTGAAATGGCCCTAAATATACTTCTGTTATTCTCCAATATGTATTTATGTGAACTGGCACTCTCAGCATTGATGATTATAAAACCAAAATATCAATCAACTCTGAAAACCACTGGTGCACTACATCCTGCCCAATCAAATATTCACCCAAGATTTAATTTTTTACATAAAAATAAATATGCATCCATCTGATTAGTATGCAAATTTTCTTTTGCCTTTAATAAGTGATAAATTTCTATGTGTAACAAATATTTTTTATGTGTGCACTGATACATGTGCACATGTGTGTGAGTGCATATGGAAACCAGAGGACAACATCTGGTGTCATTCCTCAGGAGCCGGCCACCTCTATTTTGAGATGGGGGTCTCTCTCTGGCTTAGAACTTGTCAGGCTGGTGAGGCTGGCTGGCCAGTGAACCTTGGCTCCTCGAAGCTGGGATTACAAGTGTGCCATGATGACTCAGTCTTTTTATTTTTTATTTTGTGTGTAAGAATGTTTTGCCTGCCTGCATGTAACTGCACCATGTGCATGTAATGCCTGTGGAGGCCAGACGAGGAAGTTGGGTTCTCTAGAACTGGAATTACAGTTGTTAGCTGCCATGTGTGTACTAGAAACCTGGGTCCTCTGCAAGAGAGGCCAGTGCTCTTAATCAATGAGCAATCTCTCCAGACCCAGAGTTTTTTTTTTTTTAAAAACGTGGATTCCGGGAATCAAAATCTGGTTCTCATAGTTGTGTGGTAGGCACTTTTGACTGGACTATCTCTCCAGGGCAGGAATAAATTTCTTTATGATTTATTATCAGTAAATCTTTGATTTGTATATATACCCCAGGTTGTATAAAAATTTCTCAGATGGAAAGGGATCATGCATCTCTTAAACTTTACGAAGCCCTGGCTTAAACAGTGACACTGAAGAAACTCAGAAATCTCTGAGGGAAAGAAGCTGGGAGCCCCAGAAACCTGCACAGCTAGCGCCCGTGGCAACTCTTAAAACTTACTGGGCAGAACACTTGAAATCTGTGGGTAGATTAATTATATCTCAATTAAAATGTTATTTTACCATGCAGCAGTGGCAGCCATATGTCTGTATATCCCAAATCTATTTGGCTATTAGCTCTCTCCTGGGAGGAATAACTCATGGATGTTGCCACAAGCTTATATCCTCTAGTGATTAGGAGATGTTATATGTCACAGTAAGACCTTGTCATCTTTTACAGGAAAAAAAGTAATCCATGGATTAACACATCATCCAAACATCTGTGTCTATACCAAAGTAACCTACCATAATAATTAGCAATGTTTAAATACCTATATATCTAATCGTCTGTGCTTCATTAGTAGGATTGAAAGGTTATTCATGGACAAACTGTCAGCCCATGAAAGGAAACAGCCAGAACTGATCAGAGTCCAAAATGACATCTCCAGACAAAGTAGACTGTTCTGCTTCTTGTCCACCTGTGCCCCTTTTCTAAGCCTAGGGAATAATCTTTGGAAGAGGGGGGCGTGGTAGAATGTAAGGGCTGCGATTGGGGTGAACGGTAAAACTACAGCAATATAGTCTGGACACTTATTTGATCAACTTGATTGTACATTCAAGCCCCTCCAGCTGGATGGTGGGAGCCTTGGGCTGTGTGGGTTTGGGCACAACTGCTTGCAAATTGGTTTTATATGAAGGATGCTTGTACTCAAAAAAACAAAAAAGGAGCTAGATACTGAAAAGTCTTTAAAGCAGATTTTCATGCCAGGCCTGAAGAAGGCCAAGAGCTTGGAGGAAGATAGTCATTAAAATCCACTCTGTAAGATTTGCAGTTTAAAAGGGTATACTTAAAAATAACATATATTTATATAGAGAGGTATTTCAGTAGAGATTTATACAGAAATTCAAAATAAACCATATAAGTTAATGGACTTGATTTCTCTGAAGTCATAGTCCAGTCATATATCTTTAAAGAGCAAAAGTGTATATTGGGTAAAATTTATTTGGGAGGTACTCAACTCTGCCCAAGCTTTATCCACATATTTTAGGATATTTTAAGGCTTAGTGAAATGTCTAGATTAGTTAAATTTGGTTGTAGGTTTGGTGAAAATGGTAATACATTAACTAATTGGGAATATAAAATGATAATTGTTTTTATTAATTTGTATTATTAACATATTTTATTATTGGTTTGTATTGGTACAATGGTCTCTATATTTTTCTGAATTATACACATCACATTGTAACACTTTCTTTTACTTGTAGTACAATTTAAAGGAATTAAGTTTAAATTTCTTCCCAAATAAGCAGCATACAATCAATGAGAAACAGTTTGGGTAAATTTAATGAAAACTTATGCCTTGGCTCCTGTTTATGGGTATGTGTAATACAACTTAGGCATCTAGAGGTCAAACACATAAAAATTTAAAAAACAAAAAGAGGGAGGTAGGAGGTAGGGTAGTATCCCTTCTGGATACAAATGGAAAACTCTGTGTTCCAATCCTATGATAAATTTTCAATTTTGAGATCTTGACACTAACAATGGGAGGGAGATTTTTATGTTCCCACAGGTAAAAACACCAATCTAATGCCTGAAAACATACAACTTTATGGCTGTGCAGGATGACTGGGACATGCCAGCAGAGATGGGACCCACTGAACATTAAGAAAGCGGAACCTCAGACTTCCCGAGTCACAGACACTGAGCATCTCTCTGAATTCTATTGGGTGTTAACTGTTTATAATGGGCCTAATGAAGTTTACCTTCCAGATGCTGAGAAACCTTCCTACCTCTCCCCTTTATAGGAAAAGAAAAACATGATGGTAAGAAGTTCTCCCTAACTGTAAACATTAGAGCCAACTGTTATAGTGGTAATTTCTTATCAACACAGGTATAACTACCTTTTATTAGATTGACAGGCATAGGAACTGTGAAAGGATAATTCTCTACTAGAGCCAAATCCGATAGTAAAATCTTTATAAGCTGTGTAATTAAGAAATATATTAGTACAGGAAGGCTCTGATATCAGCAATGAATGTAATTCTGCCTAGGAGATGTTGTGCTAGGGGATTCAAACCCCCCAAAATTATAAAGGCCTTTTGCCATATAGTGGATATATGCAAGGAGAAAGGCGAGTAAGTCCCTGTTGTCAAGACCTGGTGTGAGCATGAAAAATGTTTTGAGACTTTTTTTTTTTTTGGCCTCTGAATGCCAGAGAGCTTATCGAAAGGCCACTAAAGCAATATAGCAAAATATTGGTCTCCTTGAGACAAGCAAGACTCCTCCATCAGTATCAGCTACACCTCAACTGCCTGGAGATACTGTGCAACAGTGGCAGCCATGTGTCTATATATATCCCAAATCTAGTTGGCTGTTAGCTCTCTCCTTGGAGGAATAACTCACAGCGGATGCCCCAAGCTTATGTCCTCTAGTGGTTAGGAGATGTTATAAGCCACAATAAGAACTTGTCACCCTATATAGAGAAACCACAGTTTGTGGATTAGCATACCATCCAAGCATCTGTGTCTATGCTCACAGCTTAGCTTGCCATAATAATTAGTACTGCTTAAATGCCTGTACATCCAATTGCTTGTGCCTTGTTAGTATGACTAAAAAGGTATCACTGGAAAAGCTGTCAACCCATGAAGGGAAACAACCTGAACAGACTGGAGTCCAAAATGACATCTCCAAACAAAATAGACTGTTCTGCTTCTCACCCACTTGTGCCCCTTTCCCAAAGCCTAGGGAACAAATTGCAGAAGAGGAGGCATGGTAGAATGTAAGGGCTGCAGAGAGATTGGGGTGAATCGTGAGACTACAGCAATATAGACTGGACTCCTAATTGAGCAACATGCCTGTGCATACAAGCATCTCCAACCGGACTATGGGAACCTTGGGTTGTTAAAAATTTGGACATAGATACTTGCAAATTGGTTTTACATGAATGTTACTTACATTCATTGCTTATGCTTAATAATTTGGCTCACTTCAAAAAAATACATCAATTACCTAATTGTATGGCAAACTGAATAACATCAATGTTATCTGAAAACAACTGTGTTATTATATTTTAGAATCCCTTAAAAAATAAACAAATAAAAGAGGAAAAAAAATAAATAAAAATTTAAAAAAGTGTTATTTTATCATTTTTTATAGTCCCCCACTACCACAAATTGAGTTTCCCTCATTTGGGGAAATCACAGGGGTCAGCACATCCGGAGTGCAATGGATGAGCCTCACTCTGGGAAAACCACCTTTGTGATCATGGTATCTCCCCTGCCAGGGAAGTATTCAATTAAAATTTTAAAGTAAATATATTTCTTTATTATTGGATTTTTAGAGGCTTTAACAAGAAAATGTGCATTGTATGTCTTTTAGAAGTAGACAAAACATAGTACATTTCTTTCTTTCTTTCTTTTTTCTTTTTTCTTTTTTTGTCTTTTTGAGACAGGGTTTCCTTGTAGCCCCAGATGTCCTGGAACTTACTCTGTAGACCAGGCTGGCCTTGAACTCACAAAGATCCACCTGCCTCTGCCTCCCAAGTGCTAGGATTAAAGGCATGTGCCACCATACCCAGCTCTCATAGTACTTTTCTTAAACGTATTTGGGATAGGAACAATATTTGAAGGAACATCTCTATTCCATGAGATGTTCCTTCAAATATTTCACTTACAGCAGTTCTGGGGACAGAATTCAGAGCCTCCTGCATCCCAGGCAAGGGCTCTGCCCCTGAGCTACCCTCCCAGCCCAAAAGAACAATCTTAGAAAGTTACCATTAGGTTCCCATGCTAACTTGGTGCATTTCTCGGTTTAGTGTTTTCTGTTGCTCGTTTCCTTCCTCTGGTCACCACAGAGAGATTGCTCATGCCCATCTGATGGCAGAGGCTGTCGGTCACCTGCTACAGCCCAAGGAGACTGGCTCCTTCCTCTGGCATCCTTTCTTACAGGCTGAGGCCCACCACAGCCTTTGCTTTCCATTAGTGGCAAGATGCACATATTTGGGTGTAGGAAACCTGGCCGCCTGCCGCACATGCAGAATTTACCCAGCACGCAGCTTGCTTATCCAGTCACTAATGTGTCTCTTCACTGCTTTGTAATTGCCCAAAATACATATAAGCAACTCTACATTTCTGTGCCTGTGTGATGAAAAGTGAGGTACAGGGGCTGGAGAGATGGCTCAGTGGTTAAGAGCTCCAACTGCTCTTGCAGAGGACCCGGGTTCAATTCCCAGAACCCACATGGCAGCTAAGAACTGTCTTTAACTCCAGTTCCAGGGGAATTGGTCTCCCTCTTCTGTACAACACCAGTGCACCAACCTACATGCAGACAGTACACTCATACACATAAAAATAAAATAATAAAAAAGCGAGATACAATTCCTGTCTTAAGGGGAAGAGAGTCACTATTAACAGAGTAAAAACGATCATTTCAGCCACATGCATGAAAGGAGACTTACTGCTGTATTAATTACTCAATTTTCTATTACTGTGGCAAGATAGCAGAGGCATGGGTTACTTGGGTTCCTGATTTCAGAGATTCCAGTCTATGGCTGCTTGGTCATATTGCTCTTGGGACTGTGAGGTAGTGCATCATGGTGGGAACACATGAAGGAAACTCCTCATGTCATATGTGTGCGTGTGTGCGTGTGTGTGTGCATGTGTGTGTGTGTGTGTGTGTGTGTTGGGGGTGGGGAGCAGGATCTTAATATTCCTTTCACTAGCACATTTCTAATGAGCTAACTTCCTTGTGCTACACAACCATCTCTAAAACCCCTCCCTTCCCACCAATAGCATTGCCCTGAGGACTAAGTCTTTAACAGTGGGCCTTTGAGGAAACATTTCAGATCTAAACTACAGCAATTACTTTAACCAAAAGGGATCTGTTGCAAGAGAAATACTCAATATGGACCAGAGTGTAGAGTAGTAAGTATAGCAGGGAGCTCTGCTGGGGCTTGCTGCCTATTTGTGGGTACAGTATCTTGCAAGCACCAGATAAGGCAGCAAACTACTACCAGGATGAGGGATGAGGCCTAAGGTTATTTAGGGATACAATTAGGGGATACAGCCATGGGGGTTATGCTGTACAGGATTCCCCACTCTGAGGCTGGGGGAAGACACAGTTTTTGGCATTCTCAGGCTTTGACACAGATCAGGTTGTTAAGAAACTCAAGAAACTGGATATATATATAGTCTTTTACTAAGATCCGAAGTTTTATAGTTGAAGTACAATTTCTTAGGCTTACTGATTATTTATTTTTGGTTATACTTTCCTTTTGGATGTTTAAGACCACACAATTAGCTCAGATTAACCAAGGTTTTTTTTTGTTTTCTCAAGGTCAGATGAAGATCGGATCCTCTAGGGCCACTTGGGTTTGGGGGGCAGGAAGCCTCTCTCTGGCTCCTTTTGGCTTTTCATTTACCAGTTCCATCACTCCAGGACAAAGTCAGGTCTTGTTAGACCAGGCTTCCCTTTTTGAAGCATGAGACTTTCCTCTTTATAGACTGGACATTGGCTGAAGTCTTGTTAGTGGATCTCCAAGACTTCCCTGCACAGGAGGACTGGTAACTCACACTTGCAGAACATTTCAAGAGATGCCCCCATATATAGTCCCCTGGGACTTTGTTGACTTCAGAGGGCAAGGAACAAACTTGTCTCTTAAGTCCCTCAGCCAAATTGCTATGGGCATTAAGTATGGTCATTAACCATCCAGAAAGGCTAAGTTACACCAGCTTTATACTTTTAATTACTGTATAATATTCTAGATAAGGCTTGGACAAAAGCCCAAGCAGCCTTGTATAACACTGACTGTAAGAAAGATTTAACACCATAGGTTAAGCAGGCAGAGCCCACAAGAGAGAATTAAACAATTTCAGGCCTATCTTTTTTTCCCCTTAATTTTTTATTGAGCTTTTTGTGTATTTCATACAATATTTCTTAATCAAGTTTATGGCCGTCCCCCCATCCATGCCCCACCCCCATACCCCTACATTCTTCCCTACATGTTAAGTCCTGTCTTTATCTTTTTCTCAAGTCTTTTTTTTTTTTTTTTAACTTTTTTGATCCAGAAGTTTACTGTTTGAGTAAGCTCTTTGAGCAAGTCTTTTTGTTACTGTTGTTCCCTTAAATTTTTTTTTCTCCAAAACGTTCTGGGATCACCAGCTCCATCTCAGTATCTTGAGTGCTGGGATCACCAGCTCCATCTTAGAATCTTGAGTGCTGGGATCATGGGCTCCTTCTCTGCATCTTGAGTCCTGGGGTCACAGGCTTCATCTCAGCATCTTGAGTGCTGGGATCATGGGTTTCATTTCAGCATCTTGAGTGCTGGGATCACTAGCTCCATCTCAGCATCTTGAGTGCTTGGATCACTAGCTCCATCTTGGCATCTTGAGTGCTGGGATCATTAGCTCCATCTCGGCATCTTGAGTACTGGGATCACAGGCTCCATTTTGGCATCTTGAGTGCTGGGATCCCGGGCTCCATCTCGGCCCAGGCCTATCTTAAATGTAAACTGTTTATTATAATTTGCTACAAACAGTAACAGTCTCTTTCTTTCCCAGACCCCCATATCCTGATTTATAGTTCTCCCAGAAAGGCAGGAGTTGTAAAACATACCCGAAGACAGGAAATAAGCTGACAGAGATTACCAAACCTATCCAAACTGTTTCCTTCTGGACTGCATGCAACTGGTTCAGGGAGGTAGAACCTAGCTTCTTTTGAGCCAAATTATCTTATTAGGTCAAAGGAAAGATCAAAAGTAACATGAGATACAGAGATTAAAACACAAGCACACAGCACACAGCTAGCCAGACTAGCAGGGCAGCAGTTCAGGCCCAAGGAGGTATGTTTCCTTCCTGTGAGGAGGAAAGGAGATGGACAACATTGCAGAAACCCAAAGCCCAACTGCCCTCTCCCACCTCCTGGAAGCAAGAGACAGGACTGGCCCAGGCCATCCCAGAGATCAGCTCCTATAATGCACCCCAGAATTCATGAGGCACTCCAACTGGGACCAGACCCCAAATGGGTCTCTAGCAGAGATCACACAGCTGCCACATGGGCACTCCAAGGAGCTCAGGAATTCCCCAAACTCCAAAGACCTCCACCCAAGCCAGACTAAGATTCCTGACTAAGTGCTGATGAAAATTTCACTAGCTAGCAAAAGGTAGTTTATTTTTGGTCCTTAGAGACAGGGTCTCCTTACAGCAACTGACTGGGAACTGGCCAAGCAGACCAAGTGGGTTGACTTTGGGCTCAGAGAGACCTGTCTGCCTGTGCCTTCCAAGGGCTGGTATTAAAGGTGTGGTGGGATTAAAGGCATGGGCTACCATGCCTGGCTGGTTTAAAAGACTCTTAAAAGTTAGCTGCCCTGGGCCACAAGATTCAGGAATGAATCAGGGCCTACCCTGGAGCAAAAGTATTAAGGTGTGAGATTAAAAGGTTAGAATAAATTTTATTACCTAGGACTTCTAGCACACACACACTGTTTTGAATAAAAAGAAATACTCAGAAGTTTTATTCAATAATAGATATTTAAAGATGTTTAGGGTACCAAGGCTTACAGGCCTTTGAATATATCATTAAAATATTTATATTTTTGATTAGGTATGCCAGAATAAAAACTAGTAATTCTTGTGCACACAATGAAGAAGGAAAACTTGGTGGTCACAGCTTAAGATTGTTTTGAAATAAGTAACACAGAGTCAAAGATGACATAATTACATGAGATCTCTCTGTGGTTTCTCTGCATGGAAGTACATTAGATGTTAATACATGGAATCATATAAAGACATGACATTACAGGAAGTTTTAAATGACATAATAAAATGATGGCCATACATAGGCAGTAGTCAGAGAGTAAAAACCTGGAGAGGAAAGCCTTAGAATTGAGATTTGGGGGTGACAGTGTGCCAGGGGTGAAGGGAGGGGCTGGGATTTGTTAGGTTGGAGTCAGACATGTGCAGAACTGAGGGTCCTTGGGAGACAGAGAACCTGGAAATAAATTTGTAGTGAGTGAAAAAACCTAAAACCATTTCTTTAAAGGCAAATACTATGCTGAGTGAGATGAAGCTGAGAGAGAGGAATTAAAATTTAAAGGAGAAAAGCCAATGAAGTGGAGGGAAAGGGAACTTTTGAAGGAGACCATTTGCCAGGTACTTCAGCAGTAGTGTTCAAGATCTTCAAGAATTTGGATGTCTAGGGTGTCATATAGTGGGCATTTAGACTCACTGTCCAGAGGGTACCAAGAAGTAGTCCAGAGCCAGGAGATGGGCGGAGAAGCCAGAGACTCAGGTGGCTTGGTTAGAGAAGATGGCTCAGGATCCATGCCCCCCCCCCCCCCCAGTGTGTGGTAATGGGGCCTTGGAGTTCTGGCCAGGATAACCTGAGCCACTGACCACTGGCTGCAGAGGTATGGAGGAGAGCAGAGGTCCCAAAAGCCCTGAATATAGGGGAGCTCAGACACCTTGCCAGTATGCCTGCAAAAGTTTTTGAGAACACAAATGGATAGTACAGTCAAAATTGCGCTGGAAGGGTGAGGGGCAGGTGGACTGGTTGTCCAAAGGGTACTGAAGCCATGCTTCAGAAAAAAAGAATGTCAGGCACTTTTTTTTTTTTTTGGTCTTTTCAAGACAGGGTCTCCCTGTAGCCCCAGCTGTCCTGGAACTCACTCTGTAGACCAGACTGGCCTTGAACTCACAAAGATCTGCCTGCCTCTGCCTCCCAAGTGCTAGGATTAAAGGCGTGAGCCACCACGCCTGGCCAAGAATATCAGGCACTTTGGAGTAGGGTCTGGGAGAGCCCAAATTTAGAAAAGTTTTTTAGCAGATAGCCCAAGGGTGTCTGCGGATCAGGTTTCGAAGGGGGAATTTCCCACAGCAAAGCCTTAGCCAGAAGCCTAGGATCAAGGCAGAGGGTCCTCAGCAATGATCAGAGGGTGGATGGGAGCCAAAGACTGAAATAGAGTGTCCTCTGTGATAATCAAAGGCTGAATGGAGGCCAGAGATCAAGACAGATTGTCCCCTGAAATGATCAGGCAGGGAAAGCCCTGGGATGGGGGAATATCTTCCAACCAGGCAAGGTTTCTAGAAAACGGAGGGAGGATAAGTTCTGGCATGGCCATGGTTTAAGGAAGACAACCCTTAGGGTACTGGGCTTAGAAAGGCAGGGGTTGAGAACAGGCAACTTACCCCCAAATTAAAGCCATATGAGCCAGGCAAGCTGAAGTTCTGGAACAGCTCCAAGGCCCAGCCTGGCTGGGCAGAGGAAACTCAGTTCCAGCCTGGCTTTTGGCACCAGGTATAAAGCGTTGCCAGTGACACAATTAAGACAAATCAGACCAGATTAAAAGCACAAAACTGGGATTATTGGGAGATGCCACTCTTGGGTGGGTCCACTAGTCCTGGGGTAGAGGGGCCAGGGAAGTCAGAGAGGACTGCTTGGAATGAGAGGAACCCATAGTTAAAGACAGAGAAGAGGAGAAAATGAGATAGTTTGGATAAGGAGGTAGAGGAGAGGTAACAAGTCTTGGGAAGGCAAGTCCTTAATAAACCAGGAGGAGGAGGAGGAAGAGGAGGAGGAGGAGGAGGAGGAGGAGGAGGAGGAGAGAGAGAGAGAGAGAGAGAGAGAGAGAGAGAGAGAGAGACAGAGAGAGAGAACGAGAACTTGGATCTAGAGAAGCCATGTGGAGAGGAGAGACTTTGGAGCTCTGGTTTGGAAGAAGGACAGAGAGGGAGAGAGATTAGGTAAGGGAAAACAGTACCTTTGGATGAAGTCAAATCCATGGTGGTGCAGAGCCTATACCTGGCAGCTGATCAGATGGGAGTCTTTCAGTCATGCCAAACCCGAGGCAGCCAGAGTCTCAACCCTCAGCTGGGTTCATGGCACCAATGTTAGGTTCATTTTTAGGGGAGACTTGGCACAGAGAGGAGAAAATATCAGGACTCCTATGAAAAGGAAGTCGGGTTTATTTCAGGTGTGGCAGCTGGCTGGCCAGCCTGTTTCAGGATTAGAATGACCAGCAATAGAATGTCCCCAGAATGGCTGCTTTACACCCAGGCACACGAGGAAGTGAGTTTACAAGGAGGGCGACCAGATGAGGGATTAGGGCGTAGGTGGATCTGTGGCTGGTATCAGTAGAGGCATCTCAAGATAAACTGAGGCTTGTGACAGACCAGTATCAGTAGGAGTCTGATTGCAGCAACTTTCTTGGAATTTCTACCTCAGTTGACTTCCCGGAAAATCCCTGACCTAGGTGGGCTTACTACCTGATACTCTTAACTACTGAGCCCTCACCAGCCCCTGAACATTTTCAATATTACACTATAAGATACTGGGTCTTATTTTTAAAATACTGTAGAGAGTATTTGTTTACTTTAAAAAATAATTTTAAAATTTATTATTTTCACTTTATGTGTATGAGTGTTATGCCTGTATGTATGTAAGTGTGACCATGTCATGCAAAACCTTCAAGGTCAGAAGAGAGCATTGGATCCCCTGGAACTGGAGTTACAGATGGTTGTTGGCTACCATGTGGGTGTTGAGTATCAAACTGGGGTCCTTTGCAAGAGCAGCCAGTGCTGTTAACCATTGAACTATCTTTCCAGGCCCCTTTAAAATTTATTTTATTTAATCTGAAAACAACTGTGCTCTTATATTGTGAATCCTTTAACAGTTTCTTGAACTAAGCTACCATTTATTTTCAGAGTTAGGAATTTTTGGTATATGGATGGAGGATATGTATGCATATTTCAGAGTAATATAAGATCAAAGGAATGCAGAAAAAAACTAGTTTGTCATGACATCATATCTAACCACAGTATTTATTTTATGGGAGCACTTCTTAGTGTTTCTTATACAAGGCTGCTTGAGCTTTTGTCCAAGCCTTTTTAAAAATATTATACATTAGTTAAAAGTATCAGGCTGGTGTAACTTAAGCCTTTCTGGATGCTTATCAACCATACTTAATGCCCATACCAATTTGGCTGAGGGAATTAAGGGATAACTTTGTTCCTTGCCCTCAGAGTTCAACTAAGTCCCAGGGGACTATGCATGGGGGCATCTCTTGAAATGTCCTGCAAACATGAGTCACCAGTCTTCCTGTGTAGGGAGGTCTTGGAGATCCACTAATGGGACTTCAGCCAGTGTCCAGTCTATAAAGAGGAAAGTCTGCTCATGCTTCAGAAAGGGAAGCCTATGGGGGCTGGAGAGATGGCTCAGTGATTAGGGGCACCAACTGCTCTTGCAGAGGACCCGGGTTCAATTCCCAGCACCCACATGGCAGCTAAGAATCATCTTTGACTCCAGTTCCAGGGGAGTCTGACGCCCTCTTCTGACCTCTGTGGCATTGCATGACATAGGTGCACCAACCTACATGCAGACAGTACACTCAAATAAAAAATAATAAATTAAAATTAAAATAAAAAATAAATCTTTTTAAAAAAATTTTATTTATGGCCATAACGCGCCAGGCCAGGATCGAAAGGTTATTCCTGGACAAACTGTCAGCCCATGAAAGGAAACAGCCAGAATTGACCAGAGTCCAAGTCAACAGCTCCAGAGAGAGTGGACTGTTTTACCTCTCATCCACCTGTGCCCCTTTTCTAAGCCTAGGGAACAACCTGCGGAAGAGGGGGCGTGGTAGAATGTAAGGGCTGCGATTGGGGTGAATGGTGAAACTACAGCAATGTAGTCTGGACACTCATTTGATCAACTTGATTGAACAAACAACCTGTCACCCCCCACTGGATGGTGGGGCTGTAGGTGTTTGGGCACAACAGCCTGCAGATAGGTTTTGCATGAAGGATGCTTGTACTCATGGATTATCACTTATAGCTAAAAATGAAAAAAAAAAAACTGAGCGAGATATGCAGGACAGTTATGCAGAATGGCAGATCGGGTAGGGTGTGGGGTGGGGGAGGAAAGGAAATAAGCCTGAACGGAATGGAAAAATGTATGAAATGCACAAGCATCAATAAAAACTAGAATTTAAAAAAAAAAAAAAGAGAAATATATAAAAAAAATTTTTTTATTTCTGAAATATGTGTATGAATGTACTGTCTGCATGCAGGTTGTGCACGCGGGTCGTGCAGTGCAGGGAGTCAGAAAGTGTGTCGGATCCCCTGAACTGGATTCCTCCTGGAGATCGGATGTTCAGACGTTCTCGGCTGCCATGTGGGCTGCGGATACCAAACCCGGTCCGCTGTAGGAGGTCGGCGCTCTACTTGCTAGCCATCTCTCCAGCCCCCAAAATAAACCTAAAAACAAAAACAAAACAAACAAAAAGCAAAAAGGGAAGCCTGGTCTAGCAAGACTGACTTTGTCCCGAGTGGAGGGAACTAGTGATTGAAAAGCCAAAAGGAGCCAGGGACTGCCCCGCCACCAAAAAAAAAAAAAAAACCTGAGTGACCTTTGAGGACAGATCCTTATGACTTGAGAAAACAAAAAATTGGTTAATCTGGGCTAACTGTGTGGCCTTAACATCCCCAAAAAGTCGATATATCCAGAAATATATAAATAGTAAGTCCTGAAGAAATTGTACGTCGGTTAAAACTTGAGACTCTTAGAAAAAGACAAAAAAAAAAAAAAAAAAAAAAAAAGAGGCACAGTCGTTTTGCTCTTCTACTGAGCAAGTGGTCAGCTACCCTGTGGCTGCCACTGCGTTTTGCATCCTTCAAAGATGTGAAACACCGCTTTTTTCTTCAAACCGTTCCAAATATGGACTGAATGACTCTGTCGCTCAAGAATCCTCCAAATCTTGCAGTGCCAGAATGCGGGACTGCTGAGAATCCAACTTGTGGACTGACGCTCAATACGTGGGTTCAGCCTCTTCAGCCATTGTTGGACACCCAGGCTGTATATCATGGAGATCAGTATAGGAAGATCAAGACACGGAACACGTGTGCTTATAATGGACCTCATTGGGTGACCATGGGAAGGAAAAACCCCAGTGTGGGCGAGGAGCTGATGGTGGTTTTGGGCTTGCCAAGGAGGAGACTTCTCAAACATGATCATCTTTCAGCCATAATAAAGAAAAAAACCATAAGCTGAAAATGCTAAAAGGATGATATATGTGGCATGCATATGTGCAATATTTTGGAAGGAAGCATATTGGAAGGAATACCAACAAACATTGCAACCAACAACAGAAATGACTGCATCACGAGCTGACTGAAATGGTGAACTTTTGCGTCGAAGAGTAAACGTCTGGCATGCCAAAAAAAGAGAATAGACTGAGAAAAAGATTGAAAAACATTTTTTGGCATAATTCATGAGCCTGTGGGCTTGGGGGGGGGGTGGGGAGGGAAACCGGGTTAGATTTCATTTTGTAATTTTGTATGAAATGCACAGAGCTTCATAAATAAAAATTGGCTTTGGAAAAAAGCAAAAATATTTTTATTATTTTTAATTTCTGTGTATGCCTGTATTGCCTGTATGTATGTAGGTGCACCCATACCCTGCAAAGTGCCTGTAGAGGAAGAGGGAGTTGGATTCCTTGGAGCTGAGTTACAGATGGTTGTTAATCACCATATTGGTGCAGGGATGGTTCAAACCCACGGTCTCTCTGTAAGAACAAAAAAACAAGCCAGTTGTCTTTTCTTTTAACTCGCTGAGCCATCTTCCATCCGTTTACCTTTTTTTTTTTTTTTCTAGCAGAAAATTAACATCATTGCCAGAGCACAACTTCCAGCCAGCTTTCAGTGTTTGGCATGTCAATGTCAGTTCTATTTTGATTTCTTCTGCATGCTTACTATCTCATGGTTGGGCTGGACCTTAGATGGTGACCATTGCTATGACGAAACATTATAAGATAGAGGAAAGGCATATTATGGCTCACAGTTTCAGGAATTTTAGTTCATCGTCTTTTTACTCCATTGCTTTGGGCCCATGATGAGGCAGATTTTCATGGTAGAGCATTTGTAGGAGAGTAATCTATTCACCTCACTGACAACAGGAAGGAAAGAAGGGAAGATGGAAAGAAGGAATGAGGAAGGAAGGAAGGAAGGAAGGAAAGAAAGAAAGAAAGAAAGAAAGAAAGAAAGAAAGAAAGAAAGAAAGAAAGAAAGAGAGAGAAAGAAAAGAAAAGAAAGAAAAAGAAAGAAGAAAGGAGGAACAGACTGGGGCCCCACTATCACTTTTAAGGGCACATACCCAATCTCCTAATTTCCTTCCACTAGACCTCTATAGTTTCTACTACATTCTAAAAATGCCATCAGCTCGGGACCAAGTCTTTAATACCTCTGGGGAACATATACAATCCAACCCAGAACAGTGATGTAGCTGTTAATTCAGTTTGTGACTAGATCCTAAGACTGGGTTCATTTTTCTTTGTTCCTGTCCTGGACCAAGTAATAAAAACACAAAAAATGTGGGTGGGGCCACTGCTCCTGTTTGAAGAGAAAGGTTTCCTTCCCCAGTGTGTTCCATGCCATGGCCCTTCAAGCTGAGGCTGCCACTGCCAGAAGACTCCTTCTCTGATCTCGAGCCTGAACTTCAAGGTTTATGTTGGTGCTCTCACTTCTGGATTTCAGTCAACCTTAAGTCCTGTCCAGGAACTACAAGAAGAAGAAAAAGTGAGAATCCACAGGTACTTTGGTGGAACTTGAGCTCTGGGTTTCTCCCTGTCTCCCTGCTACTCTTTCAAGATTCCTCAGAAAGCTGCCTGCTCCATCCATCTGTCCAGCTATCACAGCCTGCAGTGGGGGAGCAGAGCCAGGGCCTGCTCTTGACTTCTGTTGAGCCATTTCTCCAGCAGCCCTTTGGTCTGAGAACCCAGGGCATTTTTCTGCTATAAGATAGAATGGATATGTTAGCCTAAGAAATTATAATGACCGGTAGGGAGGGGTCAAATCCTTGTCATAGAACAGGAATGTCATACACACACACACATACACACACACGCACGCACGCACGCACGCACGCACACACACACACCCTCCTCTTAGTCCAGCCACTGAAGAGAGCTGTTCCTGTCTTTTCGGCAGTCAGGACAGGATGGGCAACAGCTTGCACATGGATCTGTTGTGGCTCATGGCTCACTAGACAGCCACAATAATAATATTCTAAATATAGAGCAGTCAGCCCTTCTGTCACTCAGCTCTCTGATACTGTAACAAATACTTATGATCGACACATGAAAAGTTTTACTTGGCTTACAATTTTGAGACTCCAGTCATGAGCAGTTGACTCTTGCTTTCAGTCTTGTAATGGGGTGTATCATGGTAACATGGCAGGGCAAAACCACTTACCTCATGGCCGGAGATAAAAAGAGAAAGGATGAGACTGCGATGCCACAAGCCCCTTTGAGGGTACCCCCACAGTGAGCCAAAGACTCCTACTCGTCCCTCTTCTCTCACAGGTATGTCTAGCCTTTTGACAACACAGCACAATGTCATCTACAAAGTTCACACTGGAGAACTGTGCAATAAAGTTATCAAAAGGCACACAAAACCCCTCGTGTTTTAAGTCACAATTTTGTGTTGGGCTTCTTTCCTAACTATGCTCAGGCTGCCACATGCAGCCCATGGGTCATAGGTTAGACAGGTCTGAAGACTACTACCACCTTCTTCTAGCAGCTCCATGCTTAGCACCAAGCCAGAAGGGCCTTTTGGGGACACTCTACATTCAAACTGTTGCAGCACTGAATCTCTTTATAGGCCTTATTTGACGCTTTCTTTTTCATTTCCTTTTATCCATTTCTTCTGCCAGGCCCTTGTTATGGAGAAGTGTAACATGAGGACAGTGGTCAGATCCCAATAACAGAAAGGAATGGTAGGATGCTTCTGGGAAGGAATGAGGTTGTTATGTATTGTGAATGTCTTGACCTAGGCTGCAACAGTCTGTAGAAAAGCTGCTGTGCAGAAGGCCCTTGGCTGATTGAGTTCTTGCCAATGTCACACAAGAAATGAAGAGCAGCCTGCCACAAAATCTCATTAGTCCTGTCAGGTGAGTGAGGAAATGTAGATAAGTTTTTATTTTATGTGTATGAGTGTTTTGTCTACTTGTATCTAAATATATTGCTTACATGCAGTGCTTGCAGAAGTCAGAAGAGGGTGTTGGATCCTCTGGAACTGGAGTTACAGACTGTTCTTAGCAACAATATGAGTGCTAGGAATAGAACCTGGGTCCTCTCCAAGAGCAGCCAGTGCTCTCAACTGCTGAGCCATCTCTCCAGCTCTGTGGTCTCACTTTAACTAAAGCTATCATCTCATGACTGTCTTAGAAATGTGTTATTGACTGTAGAAGGTTTGTTTTGTTTCTTCTGCTGGTAGAAAACATTCATCATCTTTTATTGTTTTGAATTTGTTTTCAGGACACTAAGGCCCTTTCTAGAAAAGGTCCTATACTGGTTAGTTTTTACTGTCAACTTGACACAAATTGTAGTTAGTCACTGAGAAGAGGGAACTTCAAATGAGGAATCTGCTCCATCAGACTGGCCTGTGGGCATGTTTTGGGGGAATATTTTTGATTGATTATTAATGAGGAAGACCCTGCCCACTATGGGAAGCATCATCCCTAGGCAGGTGGGCCTTTGCTGTATAAGAAAGCTAGCTGAGCATGAGCCAGTGAGCAACCTAGTAAGTGGTGTTTCCCCATCATCTCTGCTTCAAACTTCTGCCTTGAGTTCCTGTCTTGGCTTATCATTAAGACAGACAATAAACTGTAAGTCAAATATATCCTTTCCTCCCCCAAGTTGGTTTTGAATAGCCATAGAATAGCAAACTTGAATACAGCCAAAAGCCCACTGTTGTCCCCTAGTGCAAACAATGCTAAAGGAGATTGTGTGTCATAAAGATCAGTGTAGGGTGTATAAGATGAATAGTATGTTTGACATATTCGTGAGTCTATTAGCAGCTGAAAAACATGATGAGACTCTAGAAAAGCTCTGACATAACAAAATATTATAATCTTTTACTTTATCACACACTTGGCTATGCAAGAGACATTATTTTTTCCACCGATACTTACTGAATACCTCCAAACACACAGGATGCTGGGAACCGTAGAATCCTAGCACACCATCTTTTCTTTTCTTTTTTTTTTAAATCAGTTTTATTGAGGTATAATTGGCATTAAACTTTTTTTCCTTTTTTTCACATAAATTTATTTTTATTTTTTTAACAAATCTAGACCCGTGTACCCCCCCATTCTCCCACCCCACCAGAGCTCATGCATTCTGCCAAACATGATTTTCATCTCTTTCTCAATATTCTCCATGAGGAAGTTGACTGTTTTGAGCAGAAGTTCACTGTTTCAGTAAGTTCTTCGATGCAGTCTTTTCTGTTGTTGTTGTTGTTGTTTCCAATATGCATTTTTGTCCAACTGCTTTGGACAAAAGCTCAGGGGGCCCTACACAAGAAATACTTATAACTAGGTAATTGGCACTAGCATCCACAGATGAGGGATACCATTCATCGTTTCTTTTTCTGGTACTGTGTTACTTCACTTAGCATGATGTCCTCTAGCTCCAGCCATTTTCCTGCAAAGCTTGTGATGTCGTCTTTCTTTACTGCTGCATAGAACTCCATTGTGTAGATGTACCACATTTTCTCTATCTACTCGTCAGTTGAGGGGCATTTAGGTTGGTTCCAGCTCCTTGCTATTGTGAAGAGAGCTGCAATAAACATGGCCGTGCATGTATCTCTGTGGTGGGGTGAGTCTTGAGGGTACATGCCCAGGAGTGGTATGGCTGGGTCGGGTGGCAAGTTCATTCCAAGTCTTCCAAGGGTTCTCCACACTGCTTTCCATAGTGGCTGTACGAGTTTACATTCCCACCAGCAGTGGATGGGTGGTTCCCCTTTCCCCACAACCTCTCCAGCACTTGGTATCATTTGTTTTCTTGATCCTAGCCAGTCTTATTGGAGTAAGATGATATCTTAAAGTGGTTTTGACTTGCATTTCCTTAATGATTAGTGATGTTGAACACTTCTTTAGGTGTTTCTCAGACATCTCTAATTCCTCACTTGTGAAGTCTCTGTTCAGGTCTTTGCTCCATCTATTGAGTGGGTCATTTGTTTTCTTTCTTCTTTGTTTTTTTGAGTAGTTTATATATTCTGGAAATCAATGCTTTGTCAGATGTATCTGCAGTGAAGGTTTCCTCCCACTCTGTGGGATTTCTCTTCATTTCCTTGATTGTTTCTTTTGATGTACAGAAGCTTTCGAGTTTAATGAGGTCCCATTTGTCAATTGTCAACCTTAATTCTTGTGCAGCTGCTGTCTGATTTAGGAGGTCTTTTCCTATGCCTATGTCTTGTAGTCTGCTGCCAACTTTTTCTTCTATCACCTTCAGAGTTTGGGGTTTCACGTTGAAGTCTTTAATCCATCTGGAGTTGACTTTTGTACAGGGCGAGAGGTAGGGGTTTAATTTCATTCTTCTACAAGTGTGATCCAGTTTTGCCAACACCACTTGCTGAAGATGCTGTCTTTTCTCCATTGTGTCTTCTTGGCCCCCTTGTCAAATATAAGATGTCTGAAATTGTATGTGTTCAGATTTGGATCTTTGGTTTTGTTCCATTGGTCAACAGGTCTGTTTTTGTACCAGTACCAGGCTGTTTTTATGACTATAGCCCTGTAGTATAGTTTGAAGTCTGGGATAGAGATCCCCCCTGTGTAGCTCTTTTCGCTCAGGGTTGTTTTGGCTATTCGGGGTCTTTTGTTTTTCCAAATGAATTTAAGGACTTTTTTTCCCAAGCCTGTGAAGAAACTCTTAGGGATTTTGGTTGGGATTGCATTAAATCTATACAAGAGTTTTGGTAAAATGGACATTTTTACAATGTTAATTTTCCCAATCCATGAGCATGGGAGGTTTTTCCATCTTCTGATGTCTTCTTCAATTTTTTTCTTTAAAGGTTTAAAATTTTTGTTGTAGAGATCTTTGGTGTCTTTGGTTAGGTTTGTTTCTAGGTATTTTATTGTTTTTGAGGTTATTGTGAGTGGGAAGGTCTCTTTCAATTCTTTCTCCAGTTGCTTGTTCTTGGTGTAAAGAAAGGCCATTGATTTTTTAAGGTTAATTTTGTATCCTGCCACTTTGCTGAAGGTGTTAATCATTTCTAGGAGTTTTCTGGTAGAGTTTTTAGTATCCCTTAAGTAAACAATCATATCATCAGCAAATAGGGATAGCTTAACTTCTTCTTTTCCAATTAGTACTCCTTTAATTTCCTTTTCTTGCTGTATTGCTCTAGCAAGTGTTTCAAGCACTATATTGAAGAGGAGTGGTGACAGGGGCAGCCTTGCCAAGTTCCTACCTTTAAAGGGAATGTTACATCATCTTTTCTTTCTCAGAGTTTGAAATCTGGTTGTGCAGCCCAGGTCTGCTTGAAGCACTGGCCCAGCCATCCAGTCAGAATGCCTGGCCAGACTTCCACTTTCCTGGACCCCAACTTCTCACATGCTTATGGTTGCCAACCCCCTTGATTCTACCTGCAACACGGGCCTCAGATTTACTTTGTTTTCCTCAACTGTTTCTATAGCTGCCCAGACTACAGCAATCTCCTCTAGCTGGCGTCCAGGCAAGTCACATCTGATCCTGTGTCTCTTCCATTCAGATTTCTTTCCCAGTACTTCATTTTTCAGAAGAGGTCCAAACTTCTTTGCATGTTATTCTAGCTCAGACTTCTGATTAGTTAGTTGCTCTCTAGAGAAGGTCACACATCTGTCCATGCCAGAGTCTTCTTTATTGCTGTCCTTTTGTTTAAACCCCTCAATCCCCACTTTTTTTTGACAGGTAAAATCAAATTTGACTTTGATACGCAGGTCAAACGCTACCTCTTCAGCATTTGAAGTTGGTGGTTACATTTCTCATTTCTAAGCTCCTGTAAAGCTTTTTTATCATTAATTAATGAATTTACTACTCAACAATTTAATCTGCTAATTAAATAAGCTCCCATTACCGAGCAATAGATTAGCGGCCAAGAATGCAAAGAACCATTCCTGCCTAAAGAGAATTAGCATAGTGGAGAGATGAACTTGAGTGTAAATATGCAACAAGAGAAGATGTGGCTACAACTGATGTATGTGTGGGGAGGGAAGAGAGGAAGAGGACAGACAGTACAGAGAGGAGAGAGGGAGAGAGAGAAAGGGAGAGGAGAGATGAAAGAAAGATCCAGAGGAAGAAGACTCCAAATCCCCTGGAAGTTCTAGCAGGCAGAGTATTTAAGCTAAGACTCAGTGGATGGACAGGGTTGCCCTGGTGGGTAAATGGAAACAAGGAGTTTCTGGCAGAAGGAGGGCACACATGCAGAGGCATTGTCCTGGATAGATTAAGGTACCTTTGGAAAGTGTGTTGGTGGTGCCGTCATGCCATTCCTTACTAGTGTAAGGTCAAGTGCAGGACAGCTGCAGATAACAAAGCAGGGGCCCCAATCCCTTCTGGAGATGGTGGGAGAGGTTCCTGCATTGGGTAATACGCTTAGATTTGGTTCAAGAGGCAAGATTTCAGGTATGCTATAAAAAATGCAGGACACCGGGCATGGTGGCATAGGCCTTTATTCCTAGCACTCGGAAGGCAGAGGCAGGTGGATTTCTGTGAGTTCAAGGCCAGCCTGGTCTACACAGAGAGTTCCAGGACAGCTGGGGCTACAGGGAGACCCTGTCTCAAAAAGACCAAAAAAAAAAAAAATGCAGGTGGGGGCTGGAGAGATGGCTCAGTGGTTAAGAATACTGGCTAGTCTTGTAGAGGATCCAGGTTTAGTTCCTAGTACCTTCAGAGCAGCAAATAACCACCCTTAACTCCATTCCAGGGGATCTGACACCCTCTTCTAGCTGCCACAGGTATTGCATGCAAGTGGTGCACTTACATACATGTAGGCAAAACATTCATACACATAAAATCCTTAAAAAATAAAAAAATGCAGATAGGTAAGGTCTGTTGGATCCATTTTTATCTAAAGGATACTTTTACTTCCCCAAATGATTAGCAGTTAGTGAAATACTGAGATGCTTGTCAGGGACAGGACCATTATATAAATCCCACCCTCTCCTTTTACTTTCTTGTTCTTTCTTGAGACCTGTTAAGAGACAGTACTTAAGATACTGCCTAGCATGTGCAAGGGCATAGCTTAATCCTTAACAACCCCTCCCCATATAAGATGGTGCTTTATGTATATATTTAAGTATTGTTAAGTTTTGATTGGAAAAATAATTGGAACAATATTCTATAATTGAAAGAATTTTTTTAGCTACGTAGCTAGCTCTTCAGGTATTTTAGACACCCATCCATGGTATGAACCGGGGTGCATGCATGCAGACTCCCAGCTCCCCCGCTGCTCATAGAAAACACTACTGCAGGATTCCTGGGCCCTTCCCTACTCATTCGGGAGGAGGCAGATGGCCTCAACACAAGCTCTTAAGATGCTGCCAATCCAAAGTCTGTTCTTTGAGTGGAACTTCTCCATGTGCTATCTTTAATACTAAATTCAACATGAATACTAATCATATTTTATTTGCTGAGTTGAAAGACATTTTAATAGTCTCTAAACTAAACATCACTTTGAGTTACAACTCAAGGCTTTTCAATGTGGTGTTCCATAAAAGTTGACAACTGGTTTTATGTCCCAGTACACATAGCAATGAGACTTTGTTGTCCATCTTGCACAACAAACGAGCCCCGGCACGATACTATCTATGTAATCATTAGCATCAAAACAGTAAAAATCCTTCTGAACTATACTAGTTAATGTCAGGAAATCAAGCTAGCTGGTCCATTAAGCTTTTTGTCTTGAACTTCAAGCTGCATTTGTCATCTCTCTGCACTGTCAACCATCAAACTTATTTTTGAAATTAACTTTATTGAGAAATAATTTAGACACAAAAATCCCCTGTTCATTTAAAGCAGTGTTATGCCCAGATCACTGGGACTCCCAAAAGACTACCAGGACATGTGGCTCTGCTGTAAATGCAAAGAGTCTTTATTTGGGCTTGAGCTCCGGCTGCTATCCTGTCCGACGCAGCAGAGAGGAGAGAGCAGCCCTTGGTCTGGGGGAGTTGGGCTTTTTAAAAGGAAAAACTGCAAACGGGGAATTTTCCAGTTTTGGCACTTTGTTATTGATTCATAGGGACTGAGGAAGCATGATTTTTTGTACTGATAGGTCGGCTTTGGTGGTGCCGTGGGGGAAGATCTTTTACTCATTGAGCACATCCTGGTGGAAGAACAAACATATTTAACCTTCGGTTTTTCCCTGCTAGCTGATTTCAACACACAACCTTTGGTCCTTCCCTGCTAGCTAATTTCAATGAACAACCTTTGGTCCTTCCCTGCTAGCTACTGAGATATCTGTGGTCTTTCCCGGAATCTGAGGGTAGGGGTGTATTTCCACAGAATAGAAAAGTGGAGTCTATCTTGTTCCCTCATAACTGATCCCTCTTCACATTCCCCCATTCCTGTGGGTACTCTAGAGGCCAATCTTGGTCTATTTTAAGATATTTAGTCCATCTGGATGACACCATCGTATGGCTTCCTGTCAGAATAATTATTGTTTTGGTCAAGACTGATGTGGTCCAATTTGAGAACCATCAATTGTATGGCCCCTAATCGTTCTTTCATGAAGACCACCAGTCATTTTAGGATGCAAGGACCTAGGGTATCCATAAAAGGATCAGCAGGGGCCTATCAGGGTGGATATTAAGATGGTTAGCCAGGGTGAGCGGTTGAATAAGGACTCGAGCCAGCCTGGGTTCTGTTCCCGTTCTCTCTCTTTGCTATTCCTTCCCTTAATTTTCCCATGGAATCCTTTACTATACCTGAATGGTCTACGTAAAAACAGCATTCCTCTCCAAGTGCTCCACATACCCATCCTTGGTGAAGGAACAGCAAGTCCAAGCCTCATCTATTCTGTATCACAACCTCCGCCAGGGAGGAGAGCGATTCCTGGAGGTGGGAAATGGAAATCTCCAACCTTTCTAGGTCTGTATCTATGGCTTCCCTTAGGCTGCTATAATGCTGACCTTGAGTTGCTAGGGACACGATTCCAGTGCCCGTTCCTACTAGGCCTAACCCTAGTAGTATACTGAGGGTGATGGCTGTTACTGGCTCTCGCTTCACCCTGCCGGAACTTGTTAGTTGATATCACAGTGCAAATTCTTCCTCCGAGTGGTAGATAAGTAGGGGGATTAATTACACCAGTACACAGTATCCCTGAGAGTGGATAAGAACCGTAGAGTGGATACAGATTGTGAGGCCAGTAGAGCAGGCCCACCAGGCATGGGGAGGGGGCATAATATATTTGTCAGCTTCTGCTACTTCCATGGTCTCATTACAGAGGCCCCTGGGTACCTTGGCAGAGGGAGCTTTAATACATAGTCCCATCCCTGCTACCTGCTGGAGTGTCAAGCCTCGCCCATCCTAAATTTCTTCTGCATGAGGTAACTTCTGATGATGGTGTGATTCCCTAGTACAGCTATTCCTTCATAATAAGGGGGTGCTGAGTCGTAGCAAAGCCAGCGAGATTGGGTTAGTTCTGGCTTTGTGGCGATCAATATGTGATAGGATTTGTCTAATAAGTCAAACAGGAGATCCAAGGTTTTACTTGGGGCCAAGGTTCCCATAGGTTTGGGTGAAACATGGTTAGGAGGGGTGGGCTAGTGGGGGGACTTTTCCTTACGGGGGGGGGGTCAGGGACATTGGTGTTCCCTTTAATCGCTTTGTTTGGCCCCAGGGGTATGGGGGCTGAACGCTGTACTTTTTTTTTTTT
>VZQC01007071.1:387239-467001 GCA_009823505.1 Rhizomys pruinosus
TTTTTTTTTTTTTGGTATTTTCGAGACAGGGTTTCCTTGTAGCCCCAGCTGTCCTAGAACTCACTCTGTAGACCAGGCTGGTCTTGAACTCACAAAGATCTGCCTGCCTCTGCCTCCTGAGTGCTAGGATTAAAGGTGTGCGCCACCACGCCTGGCGACTATTCATCCTTTCTACGTGCCCTGAACTTTGGGGCCGGTAAGCACAATGAAGTTTCCAATCTGCTCCAATGAATCTAGCTATGTCTTGAATTACTTTGGATATAAAAGCTGGTCCACTGTCTGACCCTATCATATGGGGGAAACCATACCTGGGTAGGATGTCTTCTAACAGTTTCTTAGCCACTATTTTTGAGGTCTCTGATTTAGTGGGAAATGCCTCCGTCCATCCCGAGAAGGTGTCCACAAACACTAGCAGATACTTATAACCATATTTTCCTGGTTTGACTTCTGTAAAATCGATCTCCCAATAGGCCCTCCGGTCGCTTACCTCGCATTCGGGAGCCTGGTTGTTTGGAAGTGTGGCCTGAGTTAGTCAGTTGGCAGGCTTTACATTTTAAGACTATCTCCTCAAAAGTGCTATGCATGTCCTTAAACATTACCCCAGACTGTCGAATCATGTCTGGTGCACATGTGGGTCATTCAGTGGATCCTGGTAAGAATGGACCTTGCCAAAGAGTTAGGCAGAATGAGCTTATCTTCCACTGAGTGCCACCAACCCTCCATGAGTTGACTCATAGGTTGGGTCTCTGCCCATTTGCAGTCTTCTTCTGAGTAGGTCGGATGTTCTGGTAAATTAGGATTCAGTGGCTCTGGCAAGGTGATAGCCAATTCTGAGAAGGTAGCTTCTTGTAGGGCCACCTCTTTAGCCATTTTGTCTGATAGATTATTACCCTTGGCAGTTGGTGAAGTGCCTTTCTGGTGCCCTGGGCAATGGAGGATGGCTATCTTTAGGGAAGCCAGAGGGCTCTCAGTAGTCGAACTATTTCTTCTTTGTTTTTAATGGCTTTTCCTTCTGCTGTCAGCAATCCTCTTTCCTGGTAGAGAGCCCCATGTATGTGAGCAGTAGCAAAAGCATACTGGCTGTCTGTGTAGATGTTGATGTCCCGTCCCTTGCTCATCGTCAGGGCTTGTGTTAAAGTGACCAGTTCTGCCTTTTGGGCTGAGGTACCTGGGGGGAGTGGCTGGGCCCAGATTGCCTCAGTTTTAGTGGTCACCACTGCTGATCTCCTGAGGCCATTTCAGATGAAACTGCTCCTGTGTGTATACCAGGTCAAGTCAGCCCTTGGCAAGGGTGTGTCTATTAAGTCAGGCCGAATTCCATGCACCTGAGCTAAGATCTCCTCATATTGATGAATTGACTGATTCAGGTCAGGAACAGGCAGAAGGGTAGCAGGGTTCAGGGATACTGGGGGTTGGAAGGTGACCCGGCCGAGGTTGATTAATAGGGCCTGATAGTGGGTGATGCGAGTATTACTGAGCCATTGATCCGGGGGTTGCTTGAGGACCCCTTCAATAGCATGTAGGGTTGTTACTAGCAGGTTCTGGCCAAGAGTCAGTTTATCAGCATCCTTTACCAGTAAAGCCGTGGCCGCAATGATGCGTCGGCATGGGGCCATCCTGCAGCTACTGGGTCAAGTTTCTTTGACAGATATGCCACTGGTCGCTTCAGGGCCCCAGAGTCTGAGTCAGTACCCCTTTTGCCACTCCTTTGCTCTCACCCACATACAGGTGGAATGGCTTGATGATGTCTGGCAGCCCAAGTGCCGGGGCAGACAACAGGGCTTGCTTTAGTCTTTCAAAAGCCTGTTGTTCCTGTATCCAAATTTTTTTGTTTCTCTGGTGGCCCCATACAGTGGCCTGGCCATCTCAGCAAAACCTGGAATCCATAATCTGAAGAATCCCACCGACCCTAGGAACTCCCTCACCTGGAGTGGGGTTTTTAGGGTGGGGATCTGGAGGACAGTTTCCTTTCTTGCTGGTGATAACCACCGCTGTCCAGGTGAGTTGTCCATTTAGGCCTTCATCAGAGTCATACTGTTCAAAGGCGAAATAGACCTGGCTCTCTGGAGCTAGGGGTAAACTGACGAATGTGTCCTTCAAATCTAGCACAGAATACCTTTTCTGATTTGGAGGTAATGAGCTCAATAAAGTGTAGGGATTAGGCATGGTAGGGTGTATGTCCATTACCCCCCCAGTTCACTTCCTGAAAATCCTGGACTGGATGATAGTCATCTGAGTTTGGCTTTCTAACTGGTAGTAGGGGCTTTCTAACTGGTAGTAGGGGGGTGTTCCAGGCTGATTGGCAGGGCCTGAGAACTCCCTGTGTCAATAATCTGCGGATGTGGGGTATGATCCCTCTTTGACCTTCTTGAGACATGGGGTACTGGTGGACCCTGACTGGGTCTGCCCCTGGTTGAGTTCAACATACAGGGGACCAGTGTTGGGCTAGGCCCATGCCACCAGTTTCTGCCCAGGCTTGGGGAAAATCTTTTAGCCAGGCTTCTATGCATTGTTCAGGAACAACTGGAGACTCATACAACCGGTATTCAGCCTCTGATGCCATGTTAAGAGTTAAGACTTGAATTGGGCTACCTTCCTTGTCTAAGAGGCATGCTCCCTTTTCATCAAAATGAATTTGGGCTCTCATCTTGGCTAGTAAGTCTCTTCCTAGCAGGGGGTATGGGCACTCGGGAATGACTATGAATGAGTGAGTTACCCGGCCCACCCCCAGATCAATGGTTCTTCAGTTAGTCCATGAATATTGCTTAATGCCTATGGCCCCTTGGATCCAGGATTTCTTTTGAGAGATTGGGCCTTCTGAATTTAGAAGCACCGAGTGCTGAGCCCCAGTGTCAACGTGGAAATCCAGGGGCTTCTCCCACCTCTAAGGTTACCCTGGGATGGGGAGGGGGTGTGTGACTCCGGACCCCGACCCCCTCAGTCCTGTTCAGTGACTAGGACTCTGTGTGCCCTTTTTTTCCGGACAGTCTCTGGCCCAGTGTCCTTCTTCCTTACAATACGAACATTGGTTCTTACCCAATGGTGGTCTGTGGTTGTTCCTCGGTTCTTTTCCCTCGGCAATTCCCAAAAGTCGTCACCTTCTTTCCTTTGGGTCTGGCGTGTTATTAGCCAAGAGGACTTTAGCTAAGTCTCTGTTCAGTGTCTTTCCTGTTCTAACCTGTCTTTCCTCGTTGCTCTCTCTATTGCTGTAGACTCTCTCATGACTTTCCCCCAGTCTTTCCTGCTTTTGTAGTTTCTTTCTTGTATCATCTGCTGACTGAGTGATGAAGGCTAGGGCCACCATGCCAGAATTCTCTGGCTGCTCAGGGTCTACATGGGTGCTAACGGCGGAAGCCCTCCATGATCCGTTCAAGAAAAGCAGCTGGACTTTCATTAGTTCCTCGCCTAACATCATAAACCTTAGCCAAATTCGTTGGCCATCTAGCGGCCGCTTTGAGACCTGCCAACAGAGCCCAGTGGTAGACTAGGAGGTGTCCCTTACATTCACCCGTATTGTAATCCCAGTAGGGTCTCCTTAGGGGAAACCCAACATCCATGTCTGCCGGATTCTGAGTGGGGGCACTGTTGTCCCCTGGAACATTTTTTTGAGCCTCCAGAATAACACGTTCACGTTCCTCAGTGGTAAAGATAACCTGTAAAAGCTGCTGACAGTCACCCCAAGTCGGCTGGTGGTGAAGAGAACCGTGTCTAAAAGGCCAATGAGGTCACTGGGATTCTCGGACAATCGGGCATTTTGAGATCTCCAATTATAGAGATTGGCAGTGGCAAAAGGCCAGTATTGGTGGGGTTGTTTCCATGTTGGTCCACTGGCCCTGCTGCCCTCAGAGGCAAGATGGTGGAATCTGCCTCTGGCTCCCTCTGATTCGGGTGACATGGCTCTCCTGCTCCTTGTCCCACGTGTAGGCCCTTCCTCCGCCTCTGAGGTGGAGGATGCAATAGCAGGAACTGGGCCAAGAACTGGGGAGCCCCTCCTTTCCCCTCCCTGAGGGTTGGACGGAGGGGGTTGATAGGGTGGAGGGAAAAGAAGTTCTGGAGTTTGATCCTGTAAGATAGGGTACAAAAGGGTCCCATTTTTAGGGGGTTTGCTTTCGTTAGTGACCAGAACGGCTAACTTTCCTGTAGGAGAGACAGCGTTAGTTTGGGGGATTGGAATTGGGATTGGGGGGAGGGAGGGTTGAATGAAGGGTTGAATCCAGGGAGGCGGGTGGACAACGAGGCTCTTCCAAACGGCTATGTACGAGACCTGATCAGGGTGCCCGTGTGGTCTCTGAACACCTTGTCTTCCATGGCCTGAATTGTGGGGAGGTGAAAAGTCCCCTCGGGGCCGTCCCACATTGAAGGTGGCCATTCTGACCTGCAAAGATAGTCATCTTTCCTTTCTTAACCTTCACAGATAAGTCATGAGCCCTAGTTCTTACATCCTTAAAACAGGCTATGAATAAGTCCCAGGGGGAAGAAGCAGTCTGTCCCATAACGTCCGTCAAAGTCTAATGAACACTGAAATCAACACAAAACCCAAAACAGACAAACCAACACTCAGGTCGCAGTGTGACCAAAGACACAGAAAAATCCAAGCGATTGGTTTTGGCTGGGCAGGCACCTCTTCTGCCCCTGTACTTAAAAACATTTTCTGTTGGGCAGGCACCTCATCTGCTCCTACACTTAAAAATTTTTCTGTTGGGCAGGCACCTCTTCTGCCCCCTGGTCAGAAACATCTTTCTGAGCCATTTGGCTTGACCCTCCGTGTGTCCACCATAGGTCACTATAGCCACGGTTTCCACTGCCTTGAGGTCTTTGAAACAAAGAGCACAGAGAAGACAAAAGACAGGACAAGACTGAGACACTTATCGGCCGGTATTAGACTCTTCAGATCGGGGTCCTGAGGGTCTGGGGGATTCCGGACAGACGAGCCCCCATATGTTATGCCCAGGTCACTGGGAACCCCAAAAGACCACCAGGACACGCGGTATCCTGTCTGACAGCCTGAGCTCGAGCCCAAATAAAGACTCTTTGCATTGGGGCTGGAGAAATGGCCTTAGCGGTTAAGAGCACCAACCACTCTTGCAGATGGACCCGGGTTCGATCCCCAGCACCCACATGGCGGCTGAGAACCGTCTATAACTCCAATTCCAGGAGAACTCCAGTTCCAGGGGAATCTGACGCCCTCTTCTGACCTCCGCGGCATTGCACGACACGGGTGCACAAACCTACATGCAGACAGTACATTCATACACATACAAAAAAAAATTTAAAGACTCTTTGCATTTACAGCGGAGCCGCGTGTCCTGGTGATCTTTTGGGGGTCCCAGTGATCTGGGCATAACAGTAGATGTAGCTGTTCTCCCTTCTCTACAGACACGTTATATCCCATCAGTGGATGAAACTGCATGCAGATAGTGCTGAGCCCTAAAAATACTGTTTGTTCCTGTAATACACACCTGTAATAAAGTTTAACTTATAAATTAGGCTCAGTCAGAGATGAACAGAAATAACAATGCAACAGAACAGTTACAACATTTAAAACTATGAATTATTTCTAGACTTCTCCATTTAATATTTTTGAACTGTGGTTGACTACAGGTAATGGAAACCATGGAAAGTCATGTTGTGGATAAAGGGAGGTACTGGATGATTCTTTTCAAATTACTAAGCTGTTAATAACCTGTTAAAACTATTCACCAATACAAATAAAAAGTTTAAGTCTTACATAATTGACATAATGGTCAGTTTTGATTGTTACCTGGGTTGGATTAAAAAAAACCCAGATTAGTAAACAACTGAGCATGTCTATGATGTTTTTCCAGAGACATTTAGATGATGAAGGCTCTCCCTAACAATGCATTAATCCTTTGATGGCTGCTAACAGGTTGTCAGTAGTGGAAAGTAGTGAAACATGGGAGGTGGTGCCTGGATGGAGTTCCTTTCCTTCTGGAGAACTCTTTCCTTTGCTAGACTTGTATTTCATGGTCCATGGATCAATATCTATCAAGTTTATGTAGATAATGAAGACTTGACTTGATCCTCTTACATGTCTTTTTAAAATTTTTATAGCTCTTACAGTATGAACCACTTTATATACACAGTCATGAACTGGCTTGCAGTGGTGTGTGAGTGTGTGTGTGTGTGTGTGTGTGTGTGTGTGTGTGTGTAGGCAGGGTCTCATTATGTAGTTAAGGCTGGACTCAAAACTTGTAGTCTTCCTGCCTGGGTCTCCTGAGTGCGGGGACTACAGACATCTGCTGCTATGCCCAGCTTGGTTTGTATTTTTAATGTTTCATGGCTACATGTTCTATCTCTCAAGTGAAATATAATGTGTTTTGGATGAGGGACTATGCTGTGGAATGCTGTTTGAATTCTAGGATTGTATGTAAGTCTTAAAGAAAGAATACTCGGGGCTGGAGAGATGGCCTAGCGGTTAAGAGCGCCGACCGCTCTTGCAGAGGACCCGGGTTCGATCCCCAGCGCCCACATGGTGGCCGAGAGCCGTCTGAAACTCCAATTCCAGGAGAACTCCAGTTCCAGGGGAATCCGAGACCCTCTTCTGACCTCCGCGGCATTGCACGACACGGGTGCACAAACCTGCATGCAGACAGTACATTGATACACATACCGAAATAAATAAAATAAAATAAAATAAAATAAAATAAAATAAAATAAAATAAAAAATTAAAAAGAAAGAATACTCTAGATATATAACTAAATATTTTGTTGAGACTTTTCCAAATGAATACATCTGAAAACAATCTTTTATTAAACCAACCATCTTGTTTTCATTTTAAAACATTCTATTCTATTTTTATAGGTGCTAAAGAAACACAGTGTGGTGGTAATAAGAGCAAACATTTGTTAGTTTCCAACTGTGTACTGAATACTTTTTATCACTTTCTCATGAAATAACTGTTTTAATCCTTTTTACAACTCAAAGAGACTGTGCTCTTGTTTCTCTTACTCTATAACTAAGAAACTAAGGTGCAGAGAGGTGAAGTCATTGCCAAGGTCAGAAAGCCAGACTTGAGGCCGCTGGGACTAGTGGCCAAGGCTTCCCCACTGCACACACTGCAACCATTCATAGAGCCTGTGAATTCAGGAATAGACAGCAGGACTGTAATGAGAGGCCAGAGGAGGAGACCCAGTCAAGATTGATGCCCAAGAGGTGGTGATGTGCAACATATCCTTGGTGTCGGGAAGGTGCCGCATGCTAATGAACTAGAAGAAAGGCGATTTCATTACCTGTAGGGACTATTTTTAGATCTTTATCTTATGACATTATGGAGAAAATGATAAAGTATCCAAATTGTTTTCTCCCTATATGGTGTGTCTGATCTGAATTATTTTTTTAAAGATGTTCTATCCGATCTCTGGCTGGTGCACTTTGTTGAGTTTTTCGATAAAAATCTTTTGTATAAACCTCCACTTCCATGGCTAAAGATTCTCTCTTGGGGGTCTTAAATTCTCTAGATATTTTTAGGTTGCCAGATTTCTTTGATTGGCTCTCTGGGAAGCCAATTTTATTCTCAACCCCCTTCCCACCCCCATCCCCCCAAGAGTAGTCCATTTCTTTGTTTCCCAGTCTCATTACTTCACAATAAAATGCCTAATTACCAACTTTGTGTGATCCCAGAGGTATTTGTCTTCAGGCTATTGTGTGTGCTATAAGACCTTCTCAGAGGAGAGAGAAACTTCTTCATTGTTTAGGAATCTCCCTGTCTTAAATATGTGTAGCCTTATAAAAGATGGGACCAAATGCAACAACTCAGCTTGTGCAAAGAGCATCTCTAAAGGTGGAATGGAGCAGCTCTTCTGGGTGGTGCCCAGCTTGAAGGAGAACTCCCAAAGAGTCAAATCCCTTTATCATTCAGTTTCTTCATTTTAAGTGTGAGAAGCAAATTAATTGCAAGGTGAATAGATGACAAAGTGTCAGTTCTTCTAATGATGATAGCTGTCCTCTTGAAATTTAGCTGGATACTTTCTTCTAATAATGTCTTTTTAAGGAAAATTTAGAACTTTATTTATTTTGGTAGCTCAGATTGGCCTTGGACTTCCAATCCTCCTACTTTTACTTCTTAAGTGCTGGGATTATAGGTATGACTGGCCAGAAACTATTCTTTATGTTAAAACACATTAATCTTTATAATGTAATTTTTTGCTTATTTGGATTAACCTTAAGATGAAACTTCATATAGAACATGTATAATTTAGAATACATTGGAATTCAATGGAAGAAGTTAATATTAAATACTGCATGACTATTTCATCATTGTCAGTGGAGGAAATTATGGAACTGGCCACTCAATAGCTATGTATTTATCTTCTAGGATTAAAAAAAAAGATACACAAATTTCTAGTGCCTATAACCCAGAGAAGGCACTGTGAATACTGTGGAGAGGGGAATCTTGGGGGAAGGAAAGTGATGGGGAGGGAGGGCTCTGCACTGACCCATGTTTTGCACTGTGTTCAGCACCTTATCTAATGTGGATGTGCTACCCATGCATCTCTCCATCAGGGTCTGTTTAGACAGAAGGTGCTGTAGTCTGGATATTGCATGTCTCCCAAAGGTCCAGGTACCAAAGATTTTGCCACCAGCCTGTGATGCCATTGGGATGAGGTGGAATGTTTAGGAGATGAGACCTAGTAGGAGGGAGTTAGGCCATTGGGGTGTGTCCTTGAAGGGATATTGGGTCCTTGACCCTTTTCTCTCTGTGCCTTCTGCCTGCCATGAGATAAACAGCCCCCCCCCCAAATATACCCTTTATGATATACCATGTACCCACAGGCTTAAAGCAACAAGATCAAGGCACTGTGGGCTGAAACCTAAGAAGTCACACACAAATAAATCTTCCTTTCAATTCCCAGGTTTACTTTTCCAATCATTAATTTATCAGGGTGAGGGCTGGGAAGGAGTGTGCTATGGTTTGTGTGGAAGTCAGAGATGGCCTATAGGAATTGGCCAGTTCTTTCCTTCTTCACTCGGGTTCTGGGGATTGAATTCAGGCCTTCAGCCTTGGCAGCAAGTGCCCTGTCCTCTGAGTATAACAAGGTGATGGATTTTTTTCCCCAAAACAAAAACTATAGTCTTTCAAAATAGGGGCCAGTGGCCATGAAAATGCAAACAAATTTTAATAGCAGTAGTTCCTAGCCTTAATTCCAATATTAAAATAATATTGGAAACTTTCAGCTGGACAAAAACTCAGCACAGAACTGCAGAAACAGGAAGCAGAGCCCAACCTTGGCTGAAGAAATACTGGCAGCTGATGGCAGTCAAGTGAGGAAGACCTGGCCTTCTCTAGGAAAGGGACTCCTCCAGATAGGCTGAATAGAGCTCAGGGGAGGAGCAGGCACTGAGAAGTGGATGGGGGATGTCCTAGTTTTTCTTCCATTGCTGTGACAACACACTCTGACCAAGACCAACTTGGGGAGGAAAGGGTTTATTCAGTTCACATCTCCTGGGTCACAGTTCATCACTTAGGGAGCCCAAGGCAGGAACTCAGGGCAGGAACCTGGAAGCAGGAGCTGAAGCACAAGCCATGGAGGAATGCTGTTCACTGGCTTACTTCCCTGGCCCATGCCCAGCCTGACCTCTTATACATACACAACCTGCCCAGGGTGGCACTACTCATTGTGGGCTGGGCCCTCCCACATTGCTCAACAATCAAGACAATACTACACAGATGTGGCCACAGGCCAATCTAATGGAGCCAATTCCCCAACTGAGGCTCCCTCAACCCTGTACTATATGAGTTTTCCAGTATGGATACTTTGGGTTAGAATCCAATAATACTTTAGTTTCTTGCTCAAATTGTTCAAGTTTTAGCTATTGGGAGCTCTTTGAGTTGGCTCTCTCATCTCATCAGTCTGTTTTTTCAGTATTTTCTTATTTTCTGTGAGGTGTTTCCTTATTTTCTGGTACTGTGAGGTGTTTAACTGTCTATTTTGAAAATTTAAAAAATTTTTATGCAATGATTTCATAGGATTTGAAAATACTTTGTATGTGAACTAAACTACTGAATAGATTAAAAATATTTTCGGGGGCTGGAGAGATGGCCTAGCGGTTAAGAGCGGCGACTGATCTTGCAGAGGACCTTGGTTCGATCCCCAGCACCCACATGGCGGCTGAGAACCGTCTGAGACTCCAATTCCAGGAGAACTCCAGTTCCAGGGGAATCCAACACCCTCTTCTGACCTCTGCGGCATTGCACGACACGGGTACACAAACCTACATGCAGACAGTACATTCATACACATAAATAAATAAATAAATAAAATAAAAAAATAAAAAAGAAACTCTCCAAAAAAATTTTTTTTCTTCACCAGTAAGGAAGCAAAGATGGCTGAGAAACATCTTAAAAAGTGTTCAACATGCCGGGCATGGTGGCACATGCCTTTAATCCTAGTACTTGGGAGGCAGAGGCAGGCGGATCTTTGTGAGTTCAAGGCCAGCCTGGTCTACAGAGCAAGTTCCAGGACAGCTGGGGCTACAGGGAGACCCTGTCTTGAAAAGACCAAAAAAAAAAAAAAAAAGTTGAACATCATTAATAATTAAGGAAATGCAAATTAAAACCACACTAAGGTACCATCTCACTCCAATAAGACTAGCCAAGATCAAGAAAACAAGACACCAAATGCTGGAGTTGTTGTAGGGAAAGGGGAACACTCACCCACTGTTGGTGGGAATGTAAACTGGTACAACCACTGTGGAAAGCAGTGTGGAGTGTGGAGAACCCTTAAAAAACTCAAAATGAGCCTACCACCTGACCCAGCCATACCACTCCTGGGTATATACCCACAAGACGTGTCCTGCCACAAAGATACATACAGCATGTTATTGCAGCTTCTCTTCACAATACAAAGAACTGGAACCAACCCAAATGCCCCCTCAACTGATGACTGGATAACAAAAATGTGGTACATCTATCTCCACAATGGAGTTCTATGCAGAGGTAAAGAAAGATGACATCATGAACTTTGCTGGTAAATGGATGGAACTTGAAGCCATTATGCTAAGTGAAGTAACACAGTCCCAGAAAAAAAAATAAATAAATAAAAAAAAAGGCAAATGGTTTCCCTCATTTGTGGATGCTAACACCAAATCCTCAGTTGGCAGGCAAACTGAGCAACTTATATTATATTTCATTGTATCTGAAAGCAACTGTGCTATTCCAATGTGAATTTCTTAATGGGATCTAGAATTGTCCTACCACTTTGTATTCACATTGTAATTACCATATATGAATGGAAGATATGTATTCATATTCCATTTATATTCTTTTCACCTGCATGCAACTTTACTGTTAAAATGTGAATCTCTAAATGTGTTTAGGAATTAACCTGTAGTTTATTTTCAGAATTTGTAATTTTGATTTATGTGTGGAGTGTATAAATGCATATTTTGGAATAATATAAAATTATGGCTGGGCGTGGTGGTGCATGCCCTTGGGAGGCAGAGGCAGGGGGATCTCTGTGAGTTCAAGGCCAGCCTGGTCTACAGAGTGAGTTCCAGGCCAGCTGAGGGCTACAGGAAGACCCTATCTCAAAAATACCAAAAAACAAAACAAAATAAAAACAGCCAAGAACTTAAAGGGAACAAAAAAGAGAGAAAACATAATAAAAAACTGACCAAAACAGTAAACTTGCGTATTGGAAAGGTTATAAAAGACTGAGAAAAAGATGTAAGACAGGACTTAGCATGTATGACAGAGTCCATGAGCTCTGGCGGGTGGTTGGGGGATGTAAGGGGTTGGCATGGATGGGGGAATGAGTCTAATTTGATTGAGAAATGTTGTATGAAATGCACTCAATAAAAATTAACTTAAAAATATTTTCAATATTGAATTGGCTTTATTTTTGTGATGAATTTTATGGCTGTTTCTCCTAGGTAAAGATATAGATGATTATTAAAAGTTTCTCTAAATACTGCTGGGCATGGTGGCACAGGACTAATCCCAGCACTCAGGAGGCAGAGGCAGGCAGATTCTGTAAGATCCAGGCCAGCCTGATCTACATAGTGAGTTTCAGGCCAGCTGGGGTTACAAAGAGACTTTATCTCAAAAAAAAAAAAAATTCCCTCTGTATCCTGTGTTTATATTTTTAGTTTGTTCAGATACAGCTTTCACTTTGCAAGTCATATTAGACAAGTTTTACATTTCTCTGGGTTTCAGGAACACTTATAGTTGCCAGTAGCTGAACAGATATCATTATGCTAGAAGTGTTTCAGTGATTACATATGCTGAGTGGTAAGATTGCTTAGTCTAAAAAAGGACTCCACAATATTTGGCTTTTGGTTGTAATTACCAGTCATGCTTGCCAGAAATTAAGTTTAGCTTTTAAAAGCCTAGAATTCTTAATATGTTTTTTTCTCTAGCTAAATATTTCAGAGACTGTTATGAAACTGTCAGTAATTCCATTATGTACTTGATGCTGTGCTTCTTCTGAGATTCCACACATAGCAGTGTGATTCCACAGCAACACAAAATGCTGAAGACAACAGCATATAAAGAGTAAATTTAGTTTGATTATGGCTTTGTTTAAAAGGAAACTGATTCATAGTTCAAAGACTAGAAAGAAAACCAAAATAGCAATGGTGAATATTTTTATTAGATAGTGTGGTACTCCTTCTGTTTTCCAAGTAGAAATAAGTCAGCATATATTACTCGTATAATGAAATAAATGAAAGGTTTTTTTTTTTTTTATAGAGACAGTGTCTCCCTATGGCCTGGAACACACTCTGTAGACCAGGCTGGCCTTGAACTCACGGAGGTCCACCTGCCTCTGCCTCCCAAGTGCTAGGATTAAAGGCATGTGCCACCATGCCCGGCAGGATTTCTTTTTTTTTAATTTAGGGACAAGAGCAAATTCTGCAGGGATTTCTCTGCTGGGTGCTCTCTTTTGGGGGAGTTTCATTCTGGATACTGAAAAAAGGATTTTTGGGAAAATAATCCATAATTTAGATTGCTTATATATTATCTGGTAAGCCAGTTATTTTAATAATAATAACATTTTAAAATTGCATATGTAGCCGGGCGTGGTGGCGCGCACCTTTAATCCTAGCACTTGGGAGGCAGAGGCAGGCAGATCTTTGTGAGATCAAGGCCAGCCTGGTCTACAGAGTGAGTTCCAGGACAGCTGGGGCTACAGGGAGACCCTGTCTCAAAAAGACAAAAAATAAATAAATAAATAAATAAATAAATAAATAAATAATAAATAATAAAATTGCATATGTAGTTCATTAAAAACTGTATCTAATGGAGAGATGGCCTAGCGGTTAAGAGCACCGACTGCTCTTGCAGAGGACCCGGGTTCAATCTCCAGCACCCACATGGTGGCTGAGAACTGTCTTTAACTCCAGTTCCAGGGGAATCCGACGCCCTCTTCTGACCTCCGAGGCATAGTATGACACGGGTGCACAAACCTACATCCAGACAGTACATTCATACACATAAAAAAAAACCAAAAAAACTATCTAATGGATCTTCCTTTTAGAGGTACACAGACATGGACTAGGTAGGAAGGCCAGCTTGGATAGCACCTCTGTCTGCTTAGCTGGAGCAGAGTTGGGGACTGAGGACCCCCAAGTCTGGAGCAAAGCCTGCCCTTGGCCCCTGCTGAGCTGTCAGAGCTTGTAAGGGATAATCTCCTGTTCTCTCATTGGAGCCTGGTGGCCTCAATAGACACCTCCAGAAGTCTGTTTGGATTAAAATACCTAGCATTGTCTAGCTACTTCTAATTTTTCAACCTCTGGTGGTGAGAGGGGAGGTGTAGAAAGTTCATGACTCAAGCTTGGACAATGCGGAGTGGCCTTTTCAGGGAGGTGACTCTCTGGTGGTCCTTGGGATGAGTCATTTATATAATTAAAAAGCTATGTTCCAGTCTTCAGATATGTTCAAAGATGAACCTGAAATTTGTTAGAGAACCCCATTTTTCTACTAATGAACAAAAAAATTAGAAATATTCAAAAGATCTCTCTCTCTCTCTCTCTCTCTCTCTCTCTCTTCTCTCTCTCTCTCTCTCTCTCTCTGTCAGTTAGTGGGTAAAATGACCCTTGTTTAATGGCCAGTACTACTCTGCACTTCTCTTCCCCTTTCTCTCTGGAGTATGTGTAAGAGAATGGACTGGAATGCTCATTTCCCCGGGTGCTGACTGGTGTGCTCTGCTCAGTAGAAGGTTCTGTGACTTGTGCATGAAGCAGTAAACTGTGCTCTATAGGAGGTTCTCATGTGCCTATGAAGCAGTGGAGGGATTAACATAGCATCTGGCAGCCCTCACTCTGGAGTTAGGATTGCAACACTAAAAACTGGGTCAGCATTCAACCAGTTTTGTTAGTCCTGCTGTTAGTGGGATTAGTTCTTCCTTGCTGCAGAGTGCTAGTGTGTGCAGCATAAATTGTGTGTGCTGTTGGTAGGTGAGTGTGCCTGTCAGCAGAATGTCTATGAATTCTTCAGAATGGGACCTGTTAGTACCTTAACATGATAATCAGCAACTGTACAAAACACCATCTTTCTTTTTTAAAAATATGTTTTATGTGTATGAATGTATTGCCTGCATGTATGTAAGGACACCTGTGTCATGCAGTGCCTACGGTCAGAAGAGGGCATCAGATCCCTTGGAACTAGAGTTATGGATGGTTGTTAGCCGCCACATGGGTGCTGGGAATCAAACCCAGATCCTCCCTCTGTCAGTGCTCTTAACTACTGAGCCATCTCTCCAGTCCCAACACCACCTTTCTTACTAATGACCATTAGCATAGGCCTTAAAAATTAGTGTAACTGCCGGCTGTGGTGGCATACTCCTTTAGTTCTAGCACTTGGGAGGCACCGGCAGGCAGATCTTTGTGAGTTCAAGGCGAGTCTGGTCTACAGAGTGAGTTCCAGGATAGCTGGGCTACAGGGAGACCCTGTCTCGAAAAAAAATTTGGGTAACAAAACTTGTCCACAAAACTTTCAAAATTGAGAAGTAATTACGTATTGTATAATTACTTGTGTCGCCTGAAATCTAAATGAATTTTTCTCTTTTCTTTTCTTTTCCTGTCTGTATGTGTGTTTTGGGGGACAGGGTCTCCCTCTAGCCACAGATGGCCTGGAACTCACAGAGAACCAACCATCTGCCTCCCAATTGCTGGGATTAAAGGTGTGGGCCACCATGCCCAGAGTAGCATCTCCTATTTTAAGCAATAGATTACTAAATGCAGTTAGTTGCTGGGTTTTGTTGTTGTTTTGTTGATTTTTTTTTTAGGGTGGCTTCCTAAAAGAAGAAATTATGGGTCAGTTTAGCTCATAGTAAGATATTGTTAAAAACATCTCAAGATTACAATTCCAGGGATATCTTCTCACTGTATGGTTGTAGCATCAGGAGAGGCATGTTAGGACAAAAGGACCAGCAGTAAATGGGAGGGCTTTCTAATCCTCATTTTTGTTCTCAGCACTGATTATTATCCCACTGTAATTTTTTATTACATTTAAGTAAATGTAATATCCAGATGTATGTACACATGTGTGTAAGCATGCCACAGTGCATGTGTAGAGGTTAGGACAGCTTGTGGAGGTGGATCTTTCCTTCCACACTGTGGGTCCCCATATGAGTCCTGGGGAATCAGACTTGGGGTGGCTTGGTGACAAGTACCTTTACTTGCTGAACCATCTATCTCACCAGCCCAAAAATATTTTATTTAGGGCTGGAGAGATGGTCTAGCGGTAAGAGTACCAACTGCTCTTGCAGAGGACCCCAGTTTGATCCCCAGCACCCACATGGTGGTTGAGAACCGTCTTTAGCTCCAGTTCCAGGGGAATCTGACGCCCTCTTCTGACCAAGGCATTGCACGACACGGGTGCACAGACCTACATGCAGACAGTACATTCATACACATACAAAAATAAATAAAATAATAATATTATTTGTCTTTTTGAGACAGGGTCTCCCTTTAGTCCCAGCTGGCCTGGAGCTCGCTGTATAGCTCAGGCTGGCCTTGAACTCACAGAGCTGTGCCTGCCTCTACCTCCTGAGTGCTGGGATTAAAGGTATGCGCCACCATGCCTGGCTTAAGATGATTCTTAGCCACCATGTAGGTGCTAGGAATTGTTCCTGGGTCCTCTGCAAGAGCAGTCAGTGCTCTTAATCGCTGAGCCATATCTCCAGCTATTTATTTTTTATTTTATGTATATGAGTGAATTGCCTGCATGTATGTAAGTACACTCATGTTATGCAATGCTCATGGAGGATAGAAGAGATTGTAAGATCCTCTTGAACTCTGGGGTTTCAGATAGTTGTTAGCTATTCTGTGGGTGCTGGGAATAGAACTGGATCTTCTACAAGAGCAGCCAGTGCTCTTAACTGTTGGTCTATCTCTCCATCCCCTTTAAAAAATATTTTTAGCTGGGCGTGGTGGCACACGCCTTTAATCCTAGCACTTGGGAGGCAGAGGCAGGCAGATCTCAAGGCCAGCCTGGTCTACAGAGTGAGTTCCAGGACAGCTAGGGCTCCAGGGAGACCCTGTCTCGAAAAGAACAAAAAAAAATTATATATATATATATATAGCTGGGCATGGTGGAGAATGCCTTTAATCCCAGCACTCAGTGTGGGGGGTGGCAGAGCCAGGGGGAATCTCTGTGAGTTCAAGACCACCTTGGTGTACACAGTGAGTTCCAGGACAGCTGGCACTGTAGGGGGACCCTGTCTCAAAAAGGACAAAAGTAATGGTTTTGACAAATGAAAGTTGTATATATTTATGGTGTAAAACATGACATTTTTAAACTATTTTTAAAAATTTATTATTTTATGTGTATGAGTGTACTGTCTGCATGTGATTAGGTGCACCTGTGTTGTGCAATGCTGTGGAGGTCAGAAGAGGGTGTTGGATTCTCCTGGAACTGGAGTTACAGATGGTTCTTAACCACCATGTGGGTGCTGGGGATTGAACCCAGTCCTCTGCAAGAGCAGTCGGCACTCTTAACTGCTGAGCCATCTCTCCAGCCCCAACATGGTTTTTTATTTTTTTTTTTTTTTATTTTTTTATTTTTTTTTTGGTCTTTTTGAGACAGGGTCTCCCTGTAGCCCCAGCTGTCCTGGAACTTACATTGTAGACCAGGCTGGCCTTGAACTCACAAAGATCTGCCTGCCTCTGCCTCCCAAGTGCTAGGATTAAAGGCGTGCGCCACCATGCCCGGCCCACCATGATGTTTTTTGATATGTGCATTGGAGAGGGATAAGCTGGCTGGTTAGTGTGCGTCACACTCTGCTTCTTACAATCCCTGTCCTGCTCTCTGCTCCTGTGGGTTCAGCTTTTGGAGTCTACATATAAATGAAATCATGTGGTATTTGCCTTTCTATAGCTGACTTATTAGTATTTTATTTAACTTATGTCCTCCAGATTTATCCATGTTAATACAAATGATACTATTCTTTTTTTCAAAGCAATTTTTATTGAAGCTTTGTGCATTGCACACAAAATTTCCCAATCAAATCCAGACCCATTCCCCCTTTCTTGCCCCCCATCCCCATGCCACCAGAGCTCATGCGTTCTGTCTGTCAAACATGTTTTTCATAGTTTACTGTTTCAGGCAGAAGCTCACCATTTCAGTCAGTTCTTTGACCCAGTCTTGTTGGTTTGTTGTTCCTTCCAATTTGCATCACTCCAAAATATGCATATATGTGTGCCACACATATATCAAGATTATGATGTCGTAGGTTGTAGCATCTTCAGTTTATGATTTCTTTTTATTATTATTTTTTTTCTTTATTAGGCTGAAAGATGTCATGTTTTCCTTAAGGAATTGTTTGAAGGCTCCTCCTTGGCAATCCCAAACAACCATCAGTCTGCCCTTGTGCTCCACACTGGGGTCTTCCCTTCCCAAGGTCACCAAGTGAGGTCCAGTAAGCACCGCATCCTGTCTTGATCTTCCTCCATGATACAGCCTGGTAGTCCATCAATGGCAGTCTATACTCTGAAGAGGCTGAAACCCCAGTAGTTGCTCAGTCCACAAGCTGGATATCTCAGCAGTCCCCATCTGGCACTGAAGGCTTGGAGGATTTTTGGAGAGACATGAGTCTTCAGTCCATATTGGAAGGTTGAAGATACTATTCCTTTTAAGGGCTAATGCAGGCATGGCCAACATTTTGGCATTGCAGCATGATATTGTAATCTGAAAAGTTCACACTCAAGAACTGTGCCGTCCTCAAAAAATATGAGAACTTTAGATTTTAAGTAAACTGTGATGCTTGTGTGGCTAGCGTTCATTGTATATGTATATAAACCACTTGACTATTGTTTATCAGTTTATATACTTAGATGGTTTGTTCCTTAGCTGCTGTGTACAGCGCTGGAATAAACATGAGGGTGAGATGCTTCTTTAATATGGTGATTTAATTTCCTTTGCATATATACTCAGAAGTGGGTTTGTTGGATTATTGAAATAGCAGTTCAGTTTGTACTTGGGGGTGGGGGGGCATTTGTACCATTTTTATGACTGCACTAATTCACATTCCCATCAGTAGTGTTCAGGTTCCATTTTCTCCACATTCTTGGCAGCCCTTGTTATATTTAGTCTCTTTAAATATTAACCACTGTTAATGGAATGAGGTGCCATGTCATTGCGATTTTGATGTACATTTTCCTAATGATTGGTGATGTTGAACATTTTTTCATTTACCTGTTGGCCATTTTTGACTTTGGTTGTATTTTTTCCTGTTTAGAAATTATTCCATTTTCTTCATCAACTTCATCTTCATCTTGGGCTGTCACGTGTTGTGTCACACTTGTCATCCATTCTGTGCCACCTGACTGCTCCTTTCATTTCATGAGTAGCTGGGTGTAAGTAACTGAAGCCTTTGGCTCTATTGCAAGTGAATTTAAGAGAAACTGGCATTATTAGCTAGGCTTTCCTCCTGTGAATATTTTGGATCAGGAAGTAGTGGGGCTTAGTATATTTTTGGTTTCAGATGCAGATACAGATTCTCTGAAGATTCAGCTGTATATGCAGTTACCCTAATTCATTTCAAAAGTGTGTGTGTGTGTGTGTGTGTGTGTGTGTGTGTGTGTGTGTGGTGAATTAATTCTAAAATCTATGTGGCTATACAAAGGATCGAGAACACTGAAGTAATAGTTTAGATTTTACAGATGCATGTTCTAGTTTGACTTTCTGTTGCTGTGATAAAGCACAGTGACCAAAAACAACTTGAAGGGGAAAGGGTTTATTTTATCTTACACTTCCAAATAACAGTCCATCAACAAGGGAAGCTGGGGCAGAAACTCAGAGCAGGAACCTGGGGGGCAGGAACTGAAACAGAAACCACGGAGAACACTGCTCTTTTATCTGCCTGCTTTTCTAGCCCGTGCTCAGCCTACATTATTCCTCCCTCCCCTCCTCCTCCTCCTCCTCCTCCTCTCCCTCCTCCTCTTCCTTTTTTGGTCTTTTTGAGGCCAGTTCTCCCTGTAGCCCCCAGGTGGCCTGGAACTCCCTATATTGACCAGGCTGGCCTTGAACTCACAGAGCTCCTCCTGCCTCTGCCTCCCCAGTGCTGGGATTAAAAGTGTGCTCCACCTCACCAGGCTCAGCCTGCATTCTTATGCAACCTGGGACCACCTGCCCAGGAATGGCACTACCCACAGTGGGCTGAGTCCTCCAGTATCAATCAGCCCTGAAGAAAATTCCCCATAGACTTGTCCACGGGCCAGACTTATAGAGGGATTTTCTCAATTGAAGTCCTGGGTGTCGTGTCTAGTTTGTATCAGGTTGACAAGAACTAACAAGTGCACATGTCGTACAGGCACTAGATGATCATCTGCCCTGGAGGATATCTCAGTTTGTTGTAAAACTGCATAACCAAAGAAAACTGAACAAGGATAGGTAGACCAATAGGAATTCAGAAACAGACCCACAGCTCTAAGCTCTTATCTGCATGACGCAGATCAGTTGGGTATTCATATGTAAAAACATTGACACCAAGCTTATTTAGACCTTAGTATGAAAATAGAGAAATGCTCATGAAGCCAAGTGTCCTAGTTTGTCTTCCATTGCTGTGACAAAACACTCTGACCAACACCAACTTGGGGAGGAAAGGGTTTATTCAGCTCACATCTCCTGGGTCACAATTCTCAAGGAGCCCAAGGCAAGAACTCAGGGCAGGAACCTGGAGGCAGGAGCTGAAGCACAGGCCATGGAGGAATGCTGTTCACTGGCTTACTTCCCTGGCCCATGCCCAGCCTGACCTCTTGTACATACACAACCTGCCCAGGGTGGCACTACTCATTGTGGGCTGGGCCCTCCCACATTGCTCAACAATCAAGACAATACTCCACAGATGTGGCCACAGGCCAATCTAATGGAGCCAATTCCCCAACTGAGGCTCCCTCAACCCAGGTGTGTCAAGTTGACACTAAAGCTATCCAGCACAGGGGAGTAGATTGGCTCAATGGACCCTAGCACAAATATGTGAACTCGAGGGATGGGAGGGGGAGAGGCTGAAGGAGGGTGCCAAGGGAGAATAAGGTGATTAAGACTGACTGAAAAATTATATATGAAATACATAAAAATTCAATAAACAATGAAAACTATCCCAGCACTTGGGAGGCTGAGGCAGGCAGATCTCTGTGAGTTCAAGGTCAGCCTGGTTTACACAATGAGCTCCAGGCCAGCTGGGACTAAAGGGAGACCTGTCTCAAGCTGGGTGTGGTGGCGCACGCCTTTAATCCTAGCACTTGGGAGGCAGAGGCAGGCGGATCTTTGTGAGTTCAAGGCCAGCCTGGTCTACATAGTGAGTTCCAGGACAGTCAGAACTACAGGGAGACCCTGTCTTCAAAAGACCCCCCCACAAAAAAGGGAGACCTGTCTCAAAAAAGACCAAAAAAAATAAGAAATAAATAAAATATAAAAAGAAAAAAGTATTAATGCCCAGTTCTTCCCTGATTCTAGATTTAGATTTAAATTGTAACTGTCAGCTTGAAGGGACTGAGCATCGGCCATGACATCAGTAAAACACACCTCTAGGTATGTTTGTGAGGACGGTTCCAGAGGCAACTATACCATGAGAGCTTCCCCCTAGAAATGGTTCAGTCCACTCATGCAGTACTGTGTGCAGAAAGGGAGGCAGCTTGGCCTGAGCAGAAGAAGTAGCTCCCTGAGGCATAATTTATGGCTGCTGTCAGCTGGCTCCACCCCTACTCTGTCTCCTGCTTAGAAGAGAAGTGAGCAGTTATCTTTTGCCACATGCTTCCACCACCACAATGTTCTGTCCAAGGACACAGAGCCAAAGAACCATGGACTGAACCCTCTGTAACCGTGCACAAAACTAACAGTCTCTCCCTTTAAACTTTCTATCAGGCAATGATAAAAGTAACCAAGACATTCAGGGTGGAGCCTACGACATTTATGTTTGAAGTTCTGCAGGTGGCTCTAAGGGCTACAACATTAAACATCACTACTCTCAAATCATGCCAAGAAGAAAGAGTGAACGTTCAGGGGCCTGTCGCTGGTACACCTGTAGAGATGGTGGCCGTGCAGAGGGAGTGCTTTATATGTGACAGCAAACTGCAAAACTGGCTGCAATAAGAGGCAGTGGCAAAGTACTAAGAGGCTACAATACCTATTACTCTTGCACTTTGTTAGAAACGATTGCTAGTACGTGACATCTGTGGTTTTTCCATCTCTGTCCTAAAGCATTCCACACAGCACCTGTACTGTATTCATAAGCTCCCTGGGAGGCTGGCAGAAGAGGTGTCATGGACATCTTCTATAAGCAAGGAAAGGAAGCTGTGAGGGCTGAGTCCAAGATCACAGACTGATAGCTAGTAGCCTTGGGGTTCAAACCCTGGTTTCTGGCTGTTTTTGCACTATAACAACCAGGTATTACAATAATTAAAATCCCAAGAAGGTTCTAGTCACTTTCTGTGAGACCCATGGACACACTGTGAACTTCAGTTACCTCACCTAATACTCAACTGCTATGAAGACAAAATGAGATAAAACATGCTACAGAGTCTAAAACCCCATGCAAATATAATAGCTGCTATTCATTAGTGGGATAAACAGAAGTTTGCAAGAGGAGCTCACGGCATCCAAATGCTTCCCTGCTCTGTGGATTACATATGATTGAAGTATGAGTTGTTCCTTACAATATGCTCCGCAGTGTTTTTGTGTGGCCTCTTCATTGGTTTACCAGACAAGACTGTGATTAACCTCAGCTGGGGCCAAAGAAATATCTGAAGGGAAGACACTGAGTCTATTTTTGTTTCAACCGCCTGCCTCTTTGCTGCATACTGGAATTTTCTGGCTCATTATAGTACCTAGATATGTCCTCTAAGGACATGTCCTTAAAGTCCACAGCATGCTATGTCACCTCATTTTGGCTGCTGGGGCTATTTTGGAGGCCCAGGGTTATAGACGAGGGGTGCTTGATCGAAAACCTCTGTAAGAACTTTTCCCTTACTCCACACTGGGCCTCCTGTCTGTGCAGACTGGGGTTCGCAGAGCAGTGTCTGAGGTTTGTGAGAGGTGAAAATAGGGAACACATTCAGAGACGGGATGAAAGAAATGAGTTCTTTCAGCACACTGCCAATGAGACATTCGGCCATATTTAGTTGTAGGTCAAAGATGGCTTTTAAACACAGGCCATTTTATACCTAGTTCTTATTTAGCACCATCAGGTTCCACTATTTTTTTCATAATTCAGTCCAGCACAATGCTCTATATGCAACAGATTTTCAATAAATATTGGGGATTTTGTCTGTGACATTCATATGTTTATTTGTCCATATAAGAAACATGTATTTTATTTTTAAAAGTATTTTATTATTTTTATCTTATGTTTATAAGTACATTGCTTACATGTATCTAAGTACAACTGTACTCTATAATAACTGCAGAGGCCAAAAGAGGATATCTGACCCCCCTGGAACTGGCATTACAGATGGTTGTTAGCCACCACGTGGGGGCTGGGACCCCAACCTGGGTCCTCAGCAACAGTGCAAGTGTTCTTAACCACTGAGCCATCTCTCCAGCTCCTATTTATTAAATTTTTACTTTATGTTAACACACTATGCTGGCTGCAGATATGAAACTGTTAAGACATACTCTCCATTGTCAAGGGACATATTATACAGTGGGAAAATGGAGAAGTGAAGCAAGAAGAAGGGGGCAGGAATAGCAGTGTCTCAGCAGAGTTTTTCAGGGTAAAGAGGGGCTGGCAAGGTAAAAGTCTCCACGTGGGGAAGATGGGTATAGGCAGGATGTTACAGATAGCATGAGGAGGTTGGAGCGCAGAAAGCAAGGTGAAGCAAGCAGGGTCCAGTCACCCTGGGCTCTGTCTCCTGTAGGTTGGATTCTTCCATATCCATTAGTAGTCCAGGAAGTTAAGTGTAAATGAAATGTGATGGAGAACACCAGATCACACGATGCACAGTGAGGGTGAACAATGTTTTGTAGAATTTATGGTTCAGTTTTAGTCTATCTATCTATCTATCTATCTATCTATCTATCTATCTATCTATCATCTATCTATCTATCATCTATCTCTCTATCTCTATCTCCCTACCTACATATATCATCAATCAATCTATCTATCTATCTATCTATCTATCTATCATCTATCTATCTTCTACTCTACCTATATCTATGTCTGAATTGAGTTCATGGGTTAATAGTTTTAAAAATTATTTGAATATTCTTTGGTAGACCAGAGTTTTTTCCCAGAGAAATGATATGAAGAGGTTCGTATTGTAGCATATTATTCTGGCACCGTTGGAGGGAAGGGTTTGAAGGGCTGGAATGCAGCACAGTGACAAAGGCCAGTGCAGCCAGCCATCCTGTGCAGTAAGAAGGCAATGTTGTGAATGGTAGGACAGCGAGAGGAGTAGGAGTACCTAAAGATATGGACACTGCCTGTCCAGACTGTGACATGAAAAATAAATCTCTAGTTTTACTTAATCCACCACTACGTGGGCCTCTAATGGCAGACTAATCGTCATCTTTAATTGTTGTGCCTGTATGGGAGATAGACTTGAAGATGGCCAGTGACCCCTACCTCCTGGTGTAAACTTTCTGGGTTACCCTCTCCCACTTGAGTATGTGGGGCCTGTAGCTAGCTTCCAACCAATAGGCTCCCAGAGGATTGACTTCTGTGAGTAGATTGCCTCAGCCTGGTTTTTGTATTCTTAGAAAGTTCTGTTCCTTGCTGGTTTTGGTAAAGCAAGCCAGCATGCTCTAAGCTGCTCTATGAAAAGGCTCAAGTGGCAAAGAACTAAAGGGGACTCTGGCCAGTAGCCAGTGGGGAACAACCCAAAGAGCCACCAGAAGAAAACAGGGTGAGTTCTTCAAGCTGAAAGAAAAGATGCAAATGAGTAACATGAGCACATCTGAAAGTATAACACTCACAGTAAACAGAGTACTGATTGCCATTGTTGGACTACCCTGGCTGTATCACGGAGACCAGTACAGGAGGATCAAGACAGGACATGGTGCTTACTGGACCTCATTTGGTGACCATGGGAAGGAAAACCCCAGTGTGGAGCACAAGGGCAGGACTGATGGTTGTTTGGGCTTGCCAAGGAGGAGGCTTCAAAATGACATCTTTCAGCCTAATTAAAAAAAAAAAAGAAATCATAAGCTGAAGATGCTAAAAGATATATGTGGCATGCATATATGCATAGAGTGACACAAATTGGAAGGAACAACAATAACAACAACAAGAAGACTGGGTTAAAGAACTGAAACGGTGAACTTCTGCTGAAAGAAGTAAACTGCTGAATTGAAAATTTTAAAAGAGACTAAGAAAAAGATGAAAAACATGTTTGGCAGAATGCATGAGCTCTGGTGGGGTGGGGGTGGGGAGCAAGGAAGGGAGAATGGGTGTAGATTTGATTGGGAAATTTTGTATGAAATGCACAAAGCTTCAATAAAAATTGGCTTTGAAAAAAGAAAAACAACAACAACTCATCAAGTAAGTCCACAGTCAAGCTTAGAATGACTCACTACTGAGATGCTGGTGTATAAATCACCTCCACCTTTAGTAAAGCCATTAAATATAATAATGGTAACCACAAAGTAAAAACCTATGGTAGATAAGCAAAATATAGAGGAGTCAACATCTACCACTAGAGAAAACCACTTAACCACAAAGGAAGACTAAGAGAAGACAAAAAGAAGATTTACAAAACAACTAAGAAAGCAATTAATAAGACAGCAGTATTACCCATCAGTAATGTCTGAATGTACATGGGAAAGCATGAGTTATGTATGTTTAGCAATTAAAATTCATGTGCTAAATCTATATCAATATGGGTGAATCACAGAAATACAGATGTTGAACAAATAGAAAAGTCAAGCTCAAAAAGAAAGCATAATGTAATGGCATTTATATAAAGCTTGACAACATACAAAATAATAATATAGGATGCCTATACTATAATAAACATGTAATACTGGTAGCAACATGACATAATCATTAAGATATATCCCCAAAGTAAATCAAAATCAGGATGTGGTAGGGACCAAGATTTTGTTATGAAGTCTTTTTTTGTAATACTGGAAATTGAACCCAGGGCCTTTTACATATCAAGAAGATGTTCTACCATTAACCTCCAAAGCCCATGTTTTATATATTTTGAGTGTTAAAAATCTTGTGTTTATCTGTCATGAAGGTATAAATTTGGCATAGATTACAAAGGGGAGAGGTGTATGTGCAAATGCCTGTAATTCCAACACCTGGGAAGAGGCAGCAGGGTCAGAGTTCCGTCATCTTCAGCTACATCTTAAATTTGAGATCAGATCCTATTTTAAAAATGGGGGGAGGATGCTGAAGATATAGCCCAGCTGGCAGAGTGCTTGCTTAGCTTGCAAGAAGCCCTAGCTTAGATCTCCAACTCTGTATAAACCAGGTATATTGGTACAAACCTGTAATCCTAGCACTTGGGGAGTACAGAAAGGAAGATCAGATCAGTTTGAGGCCAGCCTGAGATACATGCAACCCTGTCTCCAAAAACAATAAAACCAAAAAGGAATAAAAAAGGAGGGGGGAGGGAACATGTTCCTTCTAAAACCCATTTAATTGTTGTCCTTACATTATTTCATTTTAACTTCCCTCTTAAAGAATGAGAAAAATAACTGGTGAATTTTGGTTGCTTTTCTCATTGTTGTGATAGACTATCTGACAACAGCATCTTTTTAAAAATTTTTTATTTATTTTGTATGTGTATGAATGTACTGTCTGCATGTAGGCTGGTGCACCCATGTCGTGCAATGCCGCGGAGGTCAGAAGAGGGTGCCGGATTCCCCTGGAACTGGAGTTAAAGATGGTTCTCAGCCGCCATGTGGGTGCTGGGGATCGAACCCGGGTCCTCTGCAAGAGCAGTCAGTGCTCTTAACCACTAGGCCATCTCTCCAGCCCCTGAAAACAGCATCTTAAGAAAGATTGTTTTCAGGGCTGGAGAGATGGCTCAGCGGTTAAGAGTGCCAACTGTTCTTGAAGAGGACCTGAGTTTGATTCCCAGCAGCCTCATGGCGGCCAAGAACCATCTTTAAGCTGGGTGTGGTGGTGCACACCTTTAATCCTAGCACTCAGCAGAGGCAGGCAGATCTCTGTGAGTTCAAGGCCAGCCTGGTCTACAGTGTGAGTTCCAGGCCGGCTGTGGCTATAGGGAGACCCTATCTCAAAAAGACAAAAAAAAAAAAAAAAAAAAAAAAACGATCTTTCTGTTCATGGTTTATTGGGGATACAGTCCATCATGGTGGGAAAGGCATGGCAGTCGAGTGGAGAGTGGATCATGGCCGTGGCAGCTGGACTGTGAGGCAGCCTGCTAGTATTTTTGCAACCAAACAGGAAGTAAACCTCTTGGGCCAGAACCCAGGCACCTATAACCCTTTAAGCCCACCCTTGTGGCTCAGTGTCTGCTAATTAGGTTCTGTAGCCAAAGCTTCCACAATTCCCAGTAACAGTACCACCTGCCAGGGATAAAGTTTTTAAACACAAAACTGTGAGAGACATCTGACATTCAAAGTTTAACATGCTGGCCCTGGCCCCTACAGGCTCATGGTCATCTAATAATGCAAAACACATTCAGCCCAACTCCCAAAGTTCCCATAATCATGCAATTCCAATAGTGTTCAGAAGCCAAGGCCCAAGGTCTCTTCTACGACTCCAGGAAATCTCTTAACTGTGAGTGCCGATAAAATCAAACAGGTTGCCTATTTCCAATAATGGCACAGAGCAAACATTGCCATTCCAAAAGGAAGACACAGGAACATATCAAAGAAAGATTAGAGCCATGCAAGAGCAAAGGTCAACAGGGCAGACACAGGACTCTACATTTCCATGTCCAGCATCTGGGGCTTGTGGTGGCATCGTTTCTGTTCAAATGGGCTTGAGTACCCACTCCTCTAGGTCTGTTGCTTTGTCACATGTAGCCTCTCTTTTGAGACTGCAGCTTTCCTCAGTGAAAATGCCATTTTTTTTGGTATTTCCAGGAATTTAGACTCTCCATTCAAACATAGGGTTCACCATCACAGCTTCATACACAGCCCACTTAAGAACTCCATGCAGAAAATCAAACTCTGCTCCACATTGCCTGCCCTCAGTGGCTTTCTGGAACCCTGGTCTAAGCCTGTATAACCCTCTTGTATCCTGTAATTCTGCAAAATGAGCACCACATGGATGATGCCAAATGTTGCTATAGCTGTAGTGCCTCTAAGCAGCTATCTGGCTGAAACTGATAAAAACATTCCCCTAAGTAGTCTGGCTCAAATAGGGAGTTCCTGCTTGGTGCTCACTTAAGTACTCTTTCAAACGCTGCCATTTCAAATGTTTTTCAAATGGGTTTTCAGATTTAAATACTGGAACCTTAGATAGGTGAGGTTGCCCTAAATGCATTTTCCTATTGTCCCAGTGAATAGTTTGAGGTTTTTTTGTTCCTTCATTGTGTTAATCAGCTTAGCAGTCACACCGAGCACTCCCCGTGCCCCTCCCTCTGTAAACGTAGCCAGTTTATGCTCCCTGCCCGGTCGGATGGCACGTTTCCACATCTTTCTGTTTTTTCACTGTAAATTTGGTTAAGAACAATGAACAATAACCACAACAAACATGCTGCAGCCTGTAGTTATTTTTCTACCCCAAGGGAGACCTTGAACAACTGTCTGTTCACCATAGAAAGGCACCAACAACAGACCAAAGAAAAGACTCCATCCACATCTAGGTGGTGTGGGAACTCAGCTGGAGTTACCCACAGGAGCATGGGTGAAAGGTTACCAGACAGCACGGGGAACTTATGGCACCTACACTGCTAAAGCAGCAACTGTAGATTGTAGTTTTTCTGGGAGAGGACAGACCTCTTGGTATCTTGGGCACCTTCCTCATGCACCTATCTGGGTATCCTCCCCTTTGCCATGAGGGAATGCTAGTGTGCTCAATCTTGTGAGGTTCTCCTATGGTTAATCGCAGCTGTTCTGTTTTCAAGATGGCAATGGCTGCGCTAAGCCAGGGGACAGGGCTTCATAACACTCTACCTTTTCTTCCAGCTTTTACATTCCTTTTGGTTCCATAATGTTCCCTCAATCTTAGAAGGGGTGATCTAAATGTATTATTATTTTCTTCCATCTGAGGCTGAGTACTGGCCTACTAGGTCACAGAAAGTCATCTATTTACAGTGCTTTTACTGGTTTGAGTCTCCATGGTAACCAGTGCCCACTGCTAAAAGCAGCTTCCCTGACCAAGGCTTACTAAAGCAGTAATCTATGGTTATAAATATAAATGTTTTGAAGGCAATTTATCAGGCACATCACATCCATTTTGCAAAATAATAGCAGTACCTTCCCCATAAAGGCTATGACCTCCCCAACTACAGGGTTTTGTCCTGACTTACAGTAGGTTCCTTCCAGTGTCATGGGCCATAAATCTGGCCAGAAAGCAGTTGGTTGCACCCATAATAGTTATGCTATTGTACCAAGGAACACAACTTGCCTGTCATATTAGTAGAGTCCACAACTGAGCAAGACTGTTAGTGATAATTCTCTTGGCAGCTTGCACAGTATGCTAGCACTACAAAACTAGCCAGGGAAGGAAACTTCCAGCTCAGTACCAGCATGATTTCTTCATGTCCGTGTCACCAAAGCATGTGGAGCTCTAATTGGGTTTTGCTGTTTAGTTCTGGTATATAACAGCAGTGGCAATAGCCAATAGCCTATATATGTTTGTACAGGCTTCAGGAGTTTCCTTGGCTAACGAGGAATACCCATCCTCCCCCCCCCCCCCACCGCAGCTCTGAGATTTTTGTTTAATAACCTTTGGCTTCTGGATATTTCTTTTTTCAACTTGCAGGATACCTTCCTTTAAGTTTGTTAACTTTTACTTTAATAACCCATTCTTCCTTTTGGTTTGCCAGTCTCTCTATAGTTATAAAGAAGTACCATTGGACTTGGGTGTCCTCAGCTCATTTTTGCCCATCAGTGTTTGTGAAACGGGTGCCTTTTGACACCATCAATTCTCCAGGCGCACCTGTACACGACCCTGGTTTGGGTGAAGCCCTTGTTGGCTGTCTTACCTATTGCTTTCCTTCATATGCTTGCTTCCAGGGCCTGTACATTGTCCGCACAGGAAGGCATATTTGCATTCCTCCCTGAAAGGCATCGACCCTACGCAGTCTACTTGTCAATCCTGAATAAGGTGGATGAATTTATGTATTTGCCCCATCATAGCATCCAACCACCACAGCTGTAATAGAAAGCAGGCCTCACAAATTTGGATGGCATGAAAAATAGAATATTTTGGGGACTGTTAGCAGCTTAGCTATTTTTCAGCATACATTGGCTCCCCTGTGGAGAGACTTTATATAAACCCAGTATGCAGCCTCCAGAAGTACCTGAGGGAATGAACATGGTCTATATTTTAGTGAGAGAATCTGCTTCTTGGCTTCTAGAAGGACTCAATGGGCTGCATGGGCTGACAAACAGAAAACAACGAGGGATGATAATTCCCACTGAACTTGGTTATATACTTCCTTCAACAGTCTGTTGTCCCTGTTAGGTTATAAAAAGGTCGTGAACCTCCAGCCCCCAGATAAAAAGGCACATGAGGCTTAAGTCACTCCAGGAACATGATTTACTTCCACGTAGGCTGCCAGAATGGGTGCCTGCAGACATGTGGTGGAACCAAAGGCAGGAGGGCAGGGGCAAGATGGCACCTGGGACCCACCCATTTATAGCCATGGGGCGGGGCCTCAGGTACAGAGGAAGCAGTCAGAAGATTGACAGCCTCTGGAGGAAGTGGGCGTCTGTGTGCCCCTTGGGATTCTGAGAAGCCCAGACCTAACAGTCCCCATAGTGGCTGATCTAGAACATGCAGTTCTCTTTTTCCACATTCCAGAGGTTCATCCATAAGGTTAGGCCTCTGAATGCAACCCGACTGTGGGTGTAGATCATCACAGGCCAGGTCTTATGAGTTACCACTAGCCACACTGCGTGTACCCAGCCCACTCTATGCTCTTTCCTTCTCCTTTCTCCAGCCACATGATGTCTAAATGGATGCATGCTGCTGCAGCTGTCCATTCCTATCCGGTACTCTTACTTGTGCTATCTATAGGGATATTGTCCAATATGTTATCTAGCTTTGCTGTAGGTTAAATTGCTAGAGGATTCTAGTGGCCGCAGCATAGCCTGGATGGCACTGGTGACAGAATTTGCATACACCACACCTTGTTGCTGTAAATATGCATGCCACTTTTGCAGAGTTTGGTTTTCCACCATCATAGCTTGAAGAGGGTTGGTCAGAAGAACAAATCCCTAACTGAACAAGCTGTTCTTACTGTTACTGAAATGGCTTCAGTGATGGCATTTACTATTTGACTTCACATTATGACTATGCCTTAATAAAGAGCTGCTTGACTCAGCATCCATTTCAGCCCATAGCGTGCTGGAACTGCTGAGAACACGCTCCTTCAGAGTTCTCCTGGAACTGTGCTCTACAACAAGGGTTTACTCTTTGTTTTATTGAAACAGTACATCCAGCCTGAATGGGGTAGCAAAAATCAGTTCCGTGTAAGAGGATAATGTCCCTGGGACTCCTACATACTTAAAATAGCAGATACACATACAGACAACCAGGAACAGATGTTATAACTTTGTTTGGAAAGAGATAAGTGCTGTTTATAGCAATTTGACACTATGATATGTAAAAGATATACTATATACTATCTTGGGTGGAGGGTCACGAAGAAATTAAGGTCATATGCTCAGGTCACCAGAGGAGTAGGGCTCAATGAGCTTGTTTACACTATAAACAAGCTAAGAAGATTAACTTTTTAATTGCAAAGTTAGGCAGTATGTCCATATATGTAAAAGTCATTATCATGGGGCTGGAGAGATGGCTCCAGTTAAAAGCGCTGGCTGTTCTTGCAGAGGACCCAGGTCTAATTCCCAGCACCCATATGGTGGCTAACAACTATCCATAATTCCAGTTCCAGAGGATTCGACATCTTTTTCTGTCCTCCTTGGGCATTGCATGACATGGGTGCACTTACACACATGCAGGCAATACACTCATATGCATAAAATAAAAACATTTTTAAAAGTCATTACCATATCCAGTGATGGATTATACCTGCTGTAATGCTTTGTACACAGCTTATAGACATATTTTAGTGCTTACTATACTGAATGTCTGCACCTATCCATGATTGAGAACAAAACCCTATTGGGACTGTTTGCTTAGGTTGTTTTGCCAGAGCCCTTAGCTATAGCACTCTGAGCTTCTAGTAACTGCCAACACTGAAGGTCACTGGGGTCCTGGATCACACAGCTGTTTCTCCTGTCCTACAAAGATCTCAGTTTTTTCAAAAGCTTCTTGAGCTTTTTGGTCTTTATCTCATATGGAGCATAAAGTTCAAAGGAGACAACTTGAGCAAGGTAGGGTATGTGAATGCCCTAGTATCCTAGCCACCCCCCCACCAAGTATCTACAGATGCTCTAGAATCACATACATGAGCAGTTACAGGAATTTCTCCAACCCTTGTTGGGTATCATACCAGACTATAATCCTCCTGAGACCTTTTACAGCGACACCTGTGTCTGGTGTCTTGTATGGACTGATGTACCATTCTTGTTTTTAGGTGCACTTGTATGCCTTTCAGATGCTTTTCTAAATCTATAAAACACTCAGAGGCCTGCATTATATGCTTGGTGTAATAAAACCTCTTTACAGAAGCTGGGAATGGTAACAAAGCAAGGTCCTGGGCTCCCATCCCATGACAAATAGTGGGACTGTGACAGTAACCTTGGAGGAGTGCTGGGAAGGTGAACTCTTGCCCATTCTAGGTGCATAGAAATTAGTCTTGGGATTCAACAGCTGAGGGGATACTAAAGAAGGCAAGGTCCAGTTCAGTATGGAAAGAACCTAACACTCATATTATCTGTTCTGTCAAAAGAGCAGTATTGGGTACCGTGGCACAGATGGGCCACTGCTTTATTTAGCTCTCCAATATCCATGATCATCCTCCATGAGCCTTATGATTTCTTTACTGGTCACACCAGCCTATTAAAAGGGCTTTGGACCTGGCAATTCCTTGATAGTTTATAATTTTATCCTATCCCTAAGGCAGCCTATATTGTTTGTTATTTACTATCTTATGAGAACTGGACCAACTTTACAGGCTTTCCTTTCATCCAACCACACCAACTGTGATACAGGCTATGTAACAGCAGTACCTCCACCTCTAGTATTTTTTGGCAGGGGAGAAATATAAATCATATACTCTTGAGACATAATTGCCCACCTCTAGGGCAAATGTGTTTTTCTTTACCTATCGCCTAGTTATCTCCATATCCACCCACTGCCACACATTGCCCCCTATGCTTTTGAGGCTAGTGTCCAATAAAACCCAAGTATTATGCATAATAATAGGGGACCAATAAATCTGCAATTCAAGATGTGCCCCATTACCTTGTATGACCCTCACTTGCAAGCAACTTTGCCTATCTCTTCAGATAAACTTTCTAGAAGCTAACAACGCTGAATTTGGCTTCCTGTCAATTTTTTCCCCTTAGTGAGTCTAGAGCCACACAAATAATTCCTACATTTGCTTTCTACTGAATTGGATAGGCCCCATCATTTGCTGTCCTTTTCTCTTATATATCACATTTACGTGCCAGTCTAAATGACTTGTGCCTTGACAGACCTCCTACTTCATAAACATCATAACCCACAGTGGGGCTCAGCTCCAGATCAATCCCAAGACCCCTGCTGAATTTTCTTTCCTCATTCTTCTGTAAACACAGTCTGGTGAACTGAGCATCAAATACTTCCCCTCTCATGCCCAGTTTCCTCAGTAATGCCTGTCCTTCCTCTGTTGTCCTCCAGTCTGTTACTATGGGGACTTCCAGTGATAAGCAGGTGTCCCTAATGGCTCTTATGAGCCAGTCCATCAGAGACTGACTTCTTTTATATGGCCTCAGATTATGCAGCCTTTGTCTTTTTGTTTGGTTTGGTTTTTGGTTGTTTTTAGACAGGGTCTCCCTGTAGCCCCAGCTAGCCTGGAGCTCCCTCTGTAGACCAAGATGTCCCCAATTTCACAGAGATCTGCCTGCCTCTGGCTCCTATTTTACAACCCTTATCTTAAAGAGAGCTAGGGAGTTATATAACTGAGTCTCCCCACTTCCACAGGACTGGAAGTGATCTCATCTACTCCTATGTCCCACAACCTCACAAGCTAGGTTATAAGAGGCTCTTGCATTTCCTGGTTAAAGATTTTCCCTGATTTAAGTAGTTCAGATGCTGAGTTCTTCCTGGTCATCATCATTTCCTGTGCTGGGCCATCTGCCCATCATTAAGGCCCCAGTATGCATGCTAAATTATGGATTTTTCCTTCCTTTCTATAGGGGGTATCTCCTGTCATTTTCATCTAATTTCTTCCCTCCTTACTATCTAATTATTTCCATGGGATCCATGTTTTTGGATCCCAGGAGGGGCAATTTAGCACAAATATAATTTGCACTCTTACTCTTCCAGACCCCATTTTTATGACTGATAAGAGATGGCAAGATGATACCTCCCCCCCCCCCCCACTTTTCCTGCTGGCTCAGAGGCTAGTGCAGGGGCTAGCAATTTGTGTCTTATTCACACTGTAATTTCTCCCTCATCTGGGCAATTCCTTTTTAGCAGACAACTGAGCTTTTTTTGTGTTATCTTACCACATACAGCACAGACCACAGCCTGCTTATGATACTGTCCTATGTTTATTTCTTTCAGAAACTGCAATATATTCTGTAGTCCATCAAGCCATTTTGAGGGGGATCCCTGTACTCACATGGTAGGCCCCCATTCATCAAGGAGGTATGCCACTCTACACAGAGGAAGACAGCTGCCCTGGGCGTCTTCCCAAAGACAGACTTTCCTTTGGATAGAACAGGGTCTGCTGAATGTCTTATCACTCGTACTATAGACAAGTTGACTGTCACCATACAGCAAGAATGCTTGCCAGTCCGTACTGAAGAAAAGAAATATATCTATGCATTTAACATCACTTTTGCATGTGTCTCATATTGTTTTAGGACTGATTTTATACTCCAGGACATACTCATCTTATGGTGGTTTTACAAATGCTTACTAAAGCTTACTAAAATTTGTGTTGAAACAGGAAACAAAACTAAAGTGGAGAAAGCTATCTTGAGAAATGAATACCACAGTTGATCCAGTGGAACATCTGTTTGCAACCACCTTGCTTGCTTAGGGCACCTGCAATAAACTCTGTTAAAGAATATCTTTTTTTTTCTGATCTTTTTGAAATAGGGTCTCCCTGTAGCCCCTGCTGACCTAGAACTCACAGAGATCTGCCTGCCTCTGTCTCCTGAGTGCTGAGGTTAATGGTATGTGCCACCATGCCAGGCTTGCTAAATATCTAAACTCTCACCCTAAATATCTGCTTCTTCAAACATGCCTGCAGAATGAATTTCCCCTCAGTAGGCATGTAAGCGTCTGTGCTGGTAGTCATGTAGGCTGTTGCTTAAACCCACCAGTGTTGCACCTTTAAAGAATGATGTGGGGAGACCTACAGAATCTATAAAGGAACCCAACTCAGGGCTTGAGTTTTTAGGAAAGTCCACTTAAGACTGTTGTAGGGAAAGAGCTTTCCCAGTGTCTCCTGTGACTCTCTCCATGCTTTCTCTATACAAGGCAGGTCCCGAGCTTCAGCTTCCAGTAAAAATACCACATCGATAAGGATGTCCCACCCTCAGATGGCTTAGCTTCAGCTGCACATCTTATCATCCACACTGCTCCTCCCAAACTCATTTTTAGTTCTGCTGTACCCCTGATTAGTTGCCAGGTATTGCACCAACTTTTCCTACAGAGTCTTGAAAAAGTATTTATTCACCTTAGGTAGGGTACCATTAACAGATCAGTTATTCCACTTAAGTCCGGCTTGTCGAATCAGAGTTTAATTAGGGCTACATATAGGAACATGGGAGGACTGCTTACAGCAACTCCAGCATAAGGGTAGCTGTAGCACAGATTACCACCCCTATCCTGCCTTGGCAATTGTTAACCATCTATCCATCCTCAGAGAGAAGCAAGGCCTCCCTGTGTGCGGACTCATGAGCTTTGCAAGCCCACTCCCTCTTGCATGAAGGAATGTTAGTGGGCCCAGTCTTGTGAGGACTCACATGGGTAATCACAGCTACTGTTTCAAGACTGCAATGGCCAGGTTATGGCTGGAGGCACAATAAACAACATAGCCTGAATGTTATGCAGTCTTGAAATTTCCTCTGCTAAACAAATTAGTGCATTACTTTTGAATTCAGCTTCACATAAAATTTTAGAACACAGGCAGAATGTAGCCAGATTCTTTGCCAGAATATAACATGATTGCCTCCTAGCTCAATTCCCAATAGAGTTTTAATTCTTCACTGAAATCTCATGAGCCCAGCCTTCATTGTCTATACTTCTATCAGTATCCTTGGTCTTTTTCACTCCAACAGGAATGGCCCATTAAGCTCTGTTTACAGCATTTTGGAACTTCTCTAGTCTGCAACTACAGACTCTTCCACATTTCAGTCCCAAAGGCTTACAAACCGCATGGTCAGGTTTATCAGAGCCCACTTAGTACCCACTTTCTATAGTAGTTACTTTTCTTGTGGCTATGACAGAATACCTGACAAAAACAATCCTTAAAGGAAGGATTTATTTTGGCTCACAGTTTATCAAAGATAGGAGGCCATCATGGTGAGGAGGGCATGCAGCAGGAGAAGCTTGTGGCTCACATCATGGTGAGGAGGGCATGCAGCAGGAGTGGCTTGTGGCTCTCTCACATCATGGTGAGGAGGGCATGCAGCAGGAGAGGCTTGTGGCTCTCTCACATCATGGTGAGGAGGGCATGCAGCAGTTGTGGCTTGTGGCTCTCTCACATCATGGTGAAGAGGGCATGCAGCAGGAGAGGCTTGTGGCTCACTCACATCATGGTGAGGAGGGCATGCAGCAGTTGTGGCTTGTGGCTCACTCATATCATGGTGAGGAGGGCATGCAGCAGTTGTGGCTTGTGGCTCACTCACATCATGGCGAGGAGGGCATGCAGCAGTTGTGGCTTGTGGCTCACTCACATCATGGTGAGGAGGGCATGCAGCAGGAGAGGCTTGTGGCTCACACACATCATGGTGAGGAGGGCATGCAGCAGGTGTGGCTTGTGGCTCACTCATCATGGTGAGGAGGGCATGCAGCAGTTGTGGCTTGTGGCTCTCTCACATCATGGTGAGAAGGGCATGCAGCAGGAGAGGCTTGTGGCTCACTCACATCTTAGTGGTAAGAAACAGCTCTCAAGCCAGAATGGGGCACACAGGGGTGTGTGCATCTACAACCCACTAACCCACACCTCTAGGCCCTCAGAATGGGCTGCGCAGATGGGGAGATAGAGAGGTGGTGGGTTAGCCTAATCCTTGGTCCCATTCCTACATTTCTGTCTGTAGTTCTACAATCTCCTCAAATAGCACCACCAGCTTGGGACTGAGTGTCCAAACCTGTTAGCCTGTAGCAGACACTTTACATTCAAGGCATAACACAACGCTTTGGGGGAAATGTAAAGAGGAGATGGTTTTTAGGAAATGTGAACTCTGACTTGATGTGAGACTTGAGAGCAAGGCAGGCTGGTGAACATAAGGAGAGAATATCTGAGAGGACAGAATGATGTACAGTTTGCTTGAATAGCTAACCATTTCAGAATAATTTGTGTAATCTGACAATTATGATTTTGTATCACTTATACACATAAATCATACAGAAGGCCTAAAATGTACCAGAAAACAAAAAATAAGGAACTGGATTTTCCTCCTAAACCCACCACTCTAAATCCTCTTCTGCTGACATAGAGCAGGACACAAGGCCACCAGGAAAGCAAAGGATTGTGGGGGGGGGCGGCCCCCTGAGTGGTCAGTGCCGTCTTAGGGAGAAGGGAAGCTCAGCTGTGCTGCTCCTTTTTTTCACCGAGATGGGAAATAGTCTATGTTTGGGGTTGCTTGGCAAAACACTGCTTTCTATGAATAGAAAACTTGATCTCCAGCTGTTTTTTCTCTGTGACATGCCACCTACATTGTAGCACGCTTCAGTGGATAAATCAGAAGGGAGCATGCTTTTCAATTTACTGGAAGATACCCTACATGCCACAAATGAAGTAACCTTGTCAACATTTTCCCAAGTAATTCGCATTTATTTGTGGACTTGTCTACTAAAGGAAGGGCCTCAACAAGTGGAAGAAGAGTTTCTACTGTGTTAACTTTTAGCAGAACACACACAGTGACCTATTTTGTGTTCAGTGGAGATGCTGTTACTTCAGCCTTCAGAGTTGCCCAGATATTTGTTCAGTGAGTTTTGTGTCCACAATGCTTGCAAGTGTTAGACACACTTACCAGCCTCAAGTCCTGCCCAGATTTTTAAGCTTATATAAAAATACAAAATCATGCCAGGTGTGGTTGCACATGATGTGATCCCAGCACTCAGGAGGCAGAGGCATGAGGATCTCTGTGAGTTCAAGGCTAGCCTGGTCAACTGTCTCAAAAAGACTCCCCGAAATACGAAATCATAAACATCATAAAACCCACAAACTACTGACAAGAAGTGGCAGTTCCTTCCACTGGGAATATGTGATGGGGTCTTCCTTCTAATGAGAGCAGAAGCATAAGCATACTAAGAGCATGAATGCAGTAGAACAAACATTGACTTTTGCCCGGATAAAGCAGAAATGGAGGAATGAGGCACGGGTTCTGCATCCTTTCTCTTGTCTATTATCTTCTGCTGCTTTTAAGAAAAGACAGTATCAGAGAAAAAACTGCCACCCCAAACATCTCCTTAGCTTTCTTAAAGAAAGGGCGGGGTGGGAACATGACCCATGGTGTGCAGGTAGAGGTCAAAGTTTTCAGGCGTTGGTTCTCGCAGTCCCCCTTGTTTTGAGGCCGGGTCTTCCTTGTTTCTGCCGCTGTGCTGAGCATGAATCTTCTGGCAGATTCTCCTGTCTCTGTCTCCACCTGGTTTTAGGAGTAATGGGATTACAGATGCATACCACTGCATCTGGATTTTTTTTCCCATGGGTGCCAAGGATATAAAAAGTGGCTTTATCCCCTGAGCCATCTCCCTGGCCCTCTTTAGCTTTTTAGTTTTTCACCTCTATTCATCAAGTTCCACTTCACTTTAAGGCCATCTGACACTACTTCCTGGTTTTCTTCATTCTTTACCTTTTAATTCCTCCTACCTACTGCTAATGAATAGACATATAGTGAGTTAGCTAGCTGAGTCTGCACATGTTTGAGACAGGTCAGATTCAACATAAAGCTTAGGGTTAATTCAAGCTCAAGACAAATGTAGGCTCATCAGCAGTGGTCCCCACAGGCTGGGCTGGGTCTGGGATCCTTGTCCCATCACAAGCCTGAAATTCAGAGTGGTTCTACATGTTAGTTCTGGCCCCTTGGCATTCAGGCTATCTGTCTATTTAAGAAGTGTATACTCCTCTAAGGTGGAGCTTAAGCCTTTTGGTCTGATGGCCCAGTAGGAAATGGATTTTATTTCATGATGCTCATTAGGAAAGAAGAAACCAGAGTACTTCAACAGAGACTTCAGTGTAAGGAATTGAGTAAACAGATGTTGGGGTATGAAAAATTAAAGAGGAACATGTAATAACCATAAGGGGCAGCTGTGGTCTCTAAGGTTGCAAATACAAGAGAGGATAGGGGGTTGGGCTTATAAGAGCCCAGGAGCTTGGAGAAGGGGCCCAATAGGACTGGGACTCAGACATCCAAAAGGGATACTGCCTGCCTGAGCTGATAACCCTGAGCCAAAGGCAAAGATATAGGATGCTGCTGGTCCTTGAAGCACAATGAAAAGATGAAACCTATTATCAAGCTAATAGCCCCTGGCTATGTACGATGATGCACATAGCACCCCTCTTCTAGCCCCCCCCCTTTTTTTAGTACTCTTAGTAGCAGGATAACAGGGCAGAAGCATGACCTGCACAGTTCTGGCTCTATCAACACAGAGTGGCCGTTCATTGATGAGAGGTATAAGTAGCTCAGTTGTTATCTATGAGTATGCACTTTGAATTTTTACTGCATATGTTTCTATTTTACTTTACTCTGTGCTACGTTGCTTATCACATTTGAAACATTAAAAAGCCGGGAGAGTAGCACACACTTGCAATCCTAGCACTCAGAAGGCCATGGCAGAAGTCACCACCAGTTTGAGGCTAGTCTGATCTACATAGTTCCAGGCCGGCTAGGAGAGCACCATCATACTGATTTCATTACCTGTGACTTGTGAGTGGACAATGACCCAGTAGACCAAGCCTTGGAATCAAGAACTTCTTTCCTTCTGACTCCTCCCACAGCGACATGACTTGCAAAGGGCCACTCTGCCAAATATTATATAGGGGCCATATTCTCTAGGCTGTGGGAATATTTATATAAAGAGACTGCAGATGTTTTGTATACAGTTAATGTCCCCTTAGTCCCAAATTTGTTTTCTGTAGTTTCAGTTACCTACAGTCAACGAAGATTCAAAATATTAAATGAAAAATTCCAAATACAAACAGTAAATCTTAAATAACTTTATTATAGTATAATGATTGATTGTTAAATATTGTTAATCTCTTACTAATTAAACTCTATTATGGGTATGTCTTTAGAAAAAGCCTCCAGGAGACGCCATAACGCGCCAGGGCAGTAGGATCGAAAGGTTATTCCTGGACAAACTGTCAGCCCATGAAAGGAAACAGCCAGAATTGACCAGAGTCCAAGTCAACAGCTCCAGAGAGAGTGGACTGTTTTACCTCTCATCCACCTGTGCCCCTTTTCTAAGCCTAGGGAACAACCTGCGGAAGAGGGGGCGTGGTAGAATGTAAGGGCTGCGATTGGGGTGAATGGTGAAACTACAGCAATGTAGTCTGGACACTCATTTGATCAACTTGATTGAACAAACAACCTGTCACCCCCCACTGGATGGTGGGGCTGTAGGTGTTTGGGCACAACAGCCTGCAGATAGGTTTTGCATGAAGGATGCTTGTACTCATGGATTATCACTTATAGCTAAAAATGAAAAAAAAAAAACTGAGAGAAAGATGCAGGACAGTTATTGGCAGAATGCATGATCTGGGATGGGGTGGGGTGGGGTGGGGGAGGGAAAGGGAAATAAGCCTGAACTGAATTGGAAAAAAATGTATGAAATGCACAAAGCATCAATAAAAACTAATTTTAAAAAAAAAAAAAAAAAAAAAAAAGAAAAAGCCTCCAGCATACAGGGTCCAGTACTATCTATCTACTGGAGGCCTTGAACACTGTCTTTCACAAACAAGGGGACACAACCATAGTCTGAGAAGGAAATATTAGAGAAAAGGTAAGGAACTACTAGTAAAGTTATCTACCATGGGGCTGGGAGATAGCCCAGTTGATCAAGTGCTTACTGTGGAAACATGGGAAGAAACATCTTCCCATCACCTGTGCTGCCGCCGCCAAAATGCCACCCGTTCTGCAAGCACTAACTCAGCTTCTAGGTGAAGCCTTTCCAGGTCACCTCCACTTCCCTTTTCTCGTGGCCTTTCTGCCACTGTCCCTTGACAGCAAACCCTACCGGCTGGAAGAAGCCCATCTTTGGGGGCTTCCTCCTCAGCTGTCATTCTTCAGGCCCTGTCTGCCTTGCTTTTTGAGACAAGGTCTTTTACCAGCCTGGAGATCACCAAGTAAACTAGGCTGGCTGACCAGTGACCCCCAGGGATCTGCCTGTCTCCACTCCCGCCCCCCAGAGTTGGGATTACAGGTGCTTGCTTGGGGTTTTCCCCCCAGGTCCTAAGACGAACCCAGGTCCTAAGTCGAAACATGCCCGAAGCAACAGAACCGGGCAAGGCAGTACGAGGCCTGCTTGGTACAGCTCTGGAACTTTGGCATCAGGGCCAGAGAGAGAAATCTGAGCATCTACCAGAGCCACTAGTTGCAACTCTGGAAACAGGGTGTACAGTTGTAACCTTGGCAACTAGCCTCATGCTTAAGGAGCCAGAAGAACTGGTGAATTAAAATGAAGGTAGGCTCTGACAAGAACAGGGCTATGGGTCACCAAGCAGAGTGATCGGCAACATCCAATGTTAGATGCCAAGAACACCAAGAAGCTAGGGGAGTACCTCACTTTGGATCAGGCCTGGTAAGTCTGGCTGACAAGAACGGGAAATGAATGTAACCTCTTTAACTCCATTTTTTGGGGGAGGGGTGCACAGTTTTATCACTATCACTTGAATGACACAAAGTATTCAGTGAAAATCCTAAAGTTTCATGTTGGTTTATTCCCTCCCAGCTGTCTGTGGTATTCCAGATCTTTCCCACTGTGCTTCAGTGGCTCACGGTCTCTGCTCGAGCTCAACTCCAGCTCATGCAAGCAGCTGTCTGTGTTCTCTGCTACCACCCATTCTCAGATGGCTTGTCCTGCTGATTCTTTGGAAGCCCAACATAAAGATAAGGAGGTGAGGTCTGGGCACCTTGCCTTTGGACTCTTGTCCAGGGTTGCAGATGGCACTACAACCCTGGGCAGCTGCCTTGCAGACATGTGATGGTCACACAGGAAACCGTACGAGGGATAAATGGATCAGGTGAACCTCATCCCTACTACAAAAACATGTGTTAAGCTGGGAGCAGATCAGTATCACCTTCTCCAGTAAATGAGAAGCCACATGCTCATTACATATGCAGAGCTGTGACCAAAGTGTGACAGGTGACAGGTTTGGGTGCTGTTTCTATAAAGGTGTCATTATGCTTGGTACTTTGTTCTGGACTTAATAACTTAAACACTGTCATTTCTTCTGTGTAAACTAGACTTAAGTAGAGTTCTGATTTCATTTATTCCCCCTAAGTAACAGATTCCAGTTATTTTCATCTGGTTCCTTATGCTAGGTTCATTTTGAGGGGAGACGCACAGAGAGGAGGAAATGTCAGGACTCTGATGAAAAGGAAGTCGGGTTTATTTCAGACATGGCAGCTGGCCTGCCTGTGTCGGGAGGACTAGATGACCAGTGTTAGAATGTCTCCAGAATGGCAGTTTTATACCCAGGCACACAAGGAAGTGAGTTTACAAGGAGGTGGGGTGAGGAGATGAGGGATTAGGGCGTAGGTGGATCTGTGGCTGGTATCAGTAGAAGCATCTCAAGATAAACTGAAGCTTGTGACAGGTATCCGTAGGAGCCTGATTGCAGGACACTGCAGCAACTTTCTGGGAACTTCGACCTCAGTCGGCTTCCTGGAAAATCCCTGACGTAGGTGGGCTTCTGACCTTATACCTTATATTAAATAGAAATCATTTTCATGGATATAAAAGTTTTAGTAACTGAAACCACTATGAACATAGCCTGACAGGTCACATGCATAACTGCTTAATACTTAATTTACTACCGTATGGACTAAATAAAATTTGAAGATATATACTGTGATGTGAGAAGACTGTGCACCTATGTATGTACACAGAGGCCAGGGGAAACCAGCAGTAAGCGCTCCTCTGTTGCTATCCATCTTATTTACTTTTTTCCTTCCCGGTGTCTCACTGGCCTTGAATTCAACAAACAGGCTAGGATGGCCTCCCTAGTGCTGAGATTACAAATTGTGCCACCACATATGCCTTTTTAATTTAATTTTCAATGTGATTTCTGGCCATCGAATTCAAGTCCTTTTGTTGTGCTTGCAGGTGAAGAACTTTATGGACTGAACCATTTCCCTAGACCCTGAAAAAACTATGGTAATTGCTGGTACTACAGTCTCTCTCTCTCTCTCTCTCTCTCTCTCTCTCTCTCTCTCTCTCTCTCTCTCTCTCTCTGTCTCGTCTTTTTGAGACAGGGTCTCCGTCTTGGAACTCACTATGTAGACCAGGCTGGCCTTAAACTCACAGAGTTCAAGGATTAAAGGCCTGCACCACCACACCTGGCATAGAGTTTCTCTTGGGCAAAGTCCTTTCTTTGGGAAGGAAAGTACTCTGATAAACAGTTAAGGAATGGGTGTCCTGAAGGCATGAGGAGAAGGAAAAATACTGCATAAAGAGAGGGAAGAGAGTGGGGGAGACACACTGGAGAAGTGGTGGGCAGTGGCAAGTTGTGGCTTATGCTGAAAAGACAGGAGTTGGTGGATGAAAATGCCATGGGAGGAAATGAAGGATTTTAAGAGGAGGAATTTCTAATTTTAGTGTGTGTGTGTGTGTGTGTGTGTGTGTGTGTGTGTGTGTGTTAAAACCACCTACTCCAAACTGCCACACTCAAAAAGTGTGCTATACAAAAACCAAAGAAAGGGAGTTGATTTCCAAAAGTACTGGTAGGAGAGAGGAGTTACAGGTGAGATGGAAGGAGGCCCAAGTGTTCGGAGAACTCAGCTTTAGAAGGGACCCTGAGATTCTATGCCCCACAAGGCCTATACGGTCTTAGAAGACTATACCTCATCACAAAAGTGGTTAAGAGAATTCAACCAATTTTAACAATGTCCATGTGGCAAGGTGACCCTGACAACACAGTAGCTCTTTCAGCCTTTTGTCCCCCCACCTCCTTTAGACAGTCTAGCCTTATAGCCCCAGGCTGGTCTGTAACTGACAATGTAGCCCTAAAATTTGAGGCAGGCCTCAGGCTTCAGTTTCCCAAGTTCTGTGGTTACAGGTGTGACCCACTATTCAAACTAAACCATAATTTACTTTTCTTCTTCTGACAGGTCTCATGTATCCCAGGCTGACCTTGAACTTTGTAGGGAGTCAAGGATGATCTAGATTTCCTGATGCGCCCCCCCCATCTCCTGAGTGCTGGAGATACAGGCGTATGCCACCAATCTCAGTTTTATGTGGTCTTAGGGATCAAATCCATGGCTTCATGCATGCTAGGCAAGCAGTCTAACAACTGAGGTATAGATACAGCCCTATAATTTCTTAAGACATCATTAGAAATGTGAAGGTCAGTAATTTATTTTCCATCCCTCTTTTTTTTCTATTAAATCCCTAGACCTAAATTTCCTTAATCTATAAATGCTGAAGAGTGACCTATCCTACCTCTAGGGTTTGCTATTAGAGCTCTGATATTATGTTGTGGTTTTTTTTTTAAACATTTTTTCTTTTCTTTATTTTTATTTCATGTGTATGAGTGTTATGTCTGCATATGTTTAAGTGCACTCATGTTGTGTAATGCCTGAGGACAGAGAGGTGTTAGATCCCCTGGAAATGGAGTTATAGTTGTTAGCTGCCATCTGGGTGCTGGGATTTGAACCCAGGTTTTCTATAAGAACAACCAGTGCTCTTAACCACTGAGCCATCTCTCCAGTCCCAACTGATTTTTTTTTAAGATTTAATCATATGTGTGGGTCTGTGTATATGCCTGAGGGACTGCAGCTGTCTGGAGGCCAGTAGAGGGTCCTCTTGGAACTTGGGTCCTCTGAAAGAGCTGTAAGTGCTCCCACTAAGCCATCTCTCTAGCCCTATGATGTTCCCTTTGAGGTAAATTTACACACAGTAAAATATATTTAACTGTACCATTCCATGAGTTTTGACAACTGTAGACACTTCTGTAACCTAAACTACGGAAAAACTCCTCTGCCAGTCCACCTCTAACGGCTAGCCAACCATTATATTGACTTTTATCACGAAAGATTTCATAATATTTGAATTCCTTTTTTTTTTTAATTATTTTTATTTATTTCTGTATGTGTATGAATGTACTGTCTGCATGCAGGTCTGTGCACCCGTGTCGTGCAATGCCGCGGAGGTCAGAAGAGGGTCTCGAATTCCCCTGGAACTGGAGTTCTCCAGGAATTGGAGTTTCAGACGGTGAAAGCCACTGTTAGGTGCCAGACTTTGTTTCATACTGCTTCATCAGCATTAAAGAGTTTCTCACTCCATTTTGCAGACGAAAACGTTAAGGATCAGAGAAGGTACGGTAGGCTGCGCGGGAGTCATCGGCTGCCAACAGCCAGGATGAACACGTTTTAGAACCCCTTGCTTTTTTTAATTTTTATTTTATTTATGTGTATGAATGTACTGTCTGCATGTAGGTCTGTGCACCCGTGTTGTGCAATGCCGCGGAGGTCAGAAGAGGGTGTCGGATTCCCCTGGAACTGGAGTTCTCCTGGAATTGGAGTTACAGAGGGTTCTCAGCCGCCATGTGGGTGCTGGGGATCGAACCCGGGTCCTCTGCAAGAGCGGTCGGCGCTCTTAACCGCTAGGCAATCTCTCCAGCCCAAGAACCCCATGCTTTTTTTTTTTTTTTAATTTTTATTTATTTCTGTATGTGTATCAATGTACTGTCTGCATGCCGGTCTGTGCACCCGTGTCGTGCAATGCCGCGGAGGTCAGAAGAGGGTCTCGGATTCCCCTGGAACTGGAGTTCTCCTGGAATTGGAGTTTCAGACGGTTCTCGGCCTCCATGTGGGTGCTGGGGATCGAACCCGGGTCCTCTGTAAGAGCGGTCGGCGCTCTTAACCGCTAGGCCATCTCTCCAGCCCGAACCCCATGCTTTTTAAAATCACAGTTTCTACCATATTGTCGACCCTGGAGAGTCGGCAAACGATTGCCTAAGACACATTATAGCTTCAAATTCAATTGAGGTCAGTGCTATTTAGTAAATTCTAAAACGTGGTGTATGATCTCAAAGGCTGTGTGTGCGTGCCATCTTAGGCAATGGCTCCCTTCTATCCCTTCTATTCCACCCCCCAGCGAATAGCAGAAAGGGGCTGCGAAAGGCCGCAAACTCGCAAAGCTGGCTGAGGTTGCACACATCCCAGCCTGGCTCATCTCACGCCCTCTAACGAGTTAGCTGCGCGGCGCGGCGCAGCTCTCTGGGCTTTCTCAGACCACCGGCATTCCGCGCGAACGCGGTTGATCCCGCGCGGCTCTCCACGCGGACTGGGTTCCTCTAAGTCCCACCTGCAGTGCTCCACAACCGCGTGGTGACCCTGAACTCTGCATCCGCCCGCAATCTCGGCTTCCCAGGCTCCTCCCGGAGCTGACTCACCCCCGTGCCCGCCCCCTGGCTGTCATGGCAACCGTGTGCCGCCGCCTCTACATGCACCGCCAGAACTAACGGACTCCCGGCGGCCACGGCCTGCCAGACCTACCGCCCGCGGCTTAGGTGGTCCGGAACTGCTGAACCTAGGTAGTGAACCCGAGGGGCCAGCGCGAGCTGAAGACCCGGGATACGGCGACTTGGTGGGCAGCCCCACTCACGTCCCCAGGGTCGGACGCCAGGTCCCGGGTGAGGAGGAGCGGGAGAGCAGCGCGGGCGTGAGGACAGGCCGCGGGGCATCATGGTCCTTGTAGTTCTTCAGCGCCTCGGGCTCGCCTCCCCGGCTGGGTGACTCGGACTCAAGAACTACAAAGCCCGTCAGCCCAGAGTGCGGCGAAAGACCGATAAACTTGCCGGGGACCCGAAAGAGTGAATGTGGCTCTTTGTCTGCAGGGGGCTCCCGGGTGGTCTTCGAACCCGGCTCAGTGCCCTGGGCTAGGGAAGCGGAGGTGAGCCTTGCGCTTCCGCGCTGCACTCGGCCCTGCGGCTGTACTCCGGCCCCGCCCCGTCGTCACCGCCAGCTTGGGGCTGGGCTGGAGCAGCCTTCCAGCTGCCCGACCTGGGCCTTCTGCTCCTCTCTCCCTCCCAGGGAGCGGCCTCTCGTGTAGAACCGTATGTATGGCACAAATTGATGCGACTGGAGAAACCTGTAATTTATCAGGCCTTTTGCCTTTCCCTGAAACGTTTATTTCTAGGTATTTGCTTATTTTAAAGTAGCCCAGAGCGTTTGGCACATTAAACACATCCATTCGTGTGCACTCAAAGGACAGTAATTTTTATTTTATTTTATTTTATTTTATTTTATTTTATTTTATTTTATTTTATTTTATTTTATTTTATTTTATTTTATTTTATTTTATTTTGGACAGTAGTATTTTTAAAGGATGTGTGAAAGCGCATGAAATGTATCAGATATTTTTACCCTTCTGCATTTTAGCTATTGAGGTTCAATGTTGTGAAATAATGAGCTCCTCTTACCCCCTCCACTCCTTGACAGCCTGAACACCGCCTACACATATTTTTGGCTCTATTTTGAAGACAAGTTCAGCTTTAAATGGGTAGTAACTTTTAAAGCAAACATTTAAAAAAAAAACATGTCTCGTTATTTTATTTGATTATTCCAGTGTTTTTCAGAATTTCTGAGGAGCATATTCATGACGAAAAATACTGGCCCCCTCCCTTTTTAATGCAATGCTGTAGAACATAGCTTAGTGACAAGAGCTGAGTCAAGGTGGTAAGGAAGCTGACACATTTGGAAACTGGCCTTCACTATCCTTTTAAAATTTTTCAGTAGGTAGATGACCTCCTTAAAATTTGGTATTTTATGAAGTTTGGGACATTTTTTGTAGTATTGTGGGTTCAGTTTTTTTGTAGATGTGTGTTTTTAGAAACAACAGGAACAATAAAATAAGAGGACACTAAACCTTTTTCTGTTGGTGATGCTGACCTCTGTAAATTGTAGTTTAAGGTAGCATTTTTCCGTAAGGAGACAAAATAGGTTTAGTAAGACCATGGAAGTTGGGGAGAGACCTTATATAGTTTAGGAATTTGAAAGGTTGTATTTCTTTGTTTAAATTTTGTTAGGAATCTATTCTGTTGCCAGCTGTCCTGTCAGATGGTAGGAATGAAGAGATGAAGAGAGCCCAGTCCTGCATGGGCAGTCATGTCATCACCATTGTGTGACAGGTGTGAGTTGGCTATAAGAGCAATAATAATTTCAGTGGGAATAATTTTATGATAGCAGTATTTGTGAATCCTTGTGTGAGGCACTGTACATAGTATTTTACATTCAGGTCCTTCTTTAATCCTCACAAAGAATGGGCTTAGGGAGTTTGCCCAAAGTCATGATCCCAACCACAAATGCCATTTCCCCCCAACACTTAGAAAGGTCTTGATTCAGTCTAAGGAAGTCAGAGGAGTCCTTCGGTATGAAGTAACTTTTATTAAAAAAAATTGTATGTGTATGAGTGTTTTACTTGCATATATGTAAGTGTACCCATTTGTGCATGTAATGCCCAGAAGAGGATGTTTGATCCCATAGAATTGGAGCTATGGAAGGTTGTTAGCCACTATGTGGGTGCTGAGAACCAAACCCAGGTTTGTTATGAAGTAACTTATGTTTAAGAAAGTTAAATAAGGGGCTGGAGAGATGGCTCAGCAGTTAAGAGCACTGACTCCTCTTGCAGAGAACCTGGGTTCGATTCCCAGCACCCACATGGTGGCTCAGAACTGTCTTAGGTTGGGTGTGGTATCGCACACCTTTAATTCCAGCACTCTGGAGGCAGAGGCAGGTGGATCTCTGTGAGTTCAAGGCCAGCGGGCTCCAGGCAAGCTGGGACTAAAGGGAGACCCTGTGTAAAAAAGACAAAAAAAAAAAAAAAAGAAAAAGAAAAAAAGAAAGTTAAATAAGCTTTCATTGCAAGAGGGTGAAGTAATTCATTCTGGGTAAATGGCCTATTGTAAGCAAAGGATAAGTTCATTCATTCATTTAATTTTTTGTTTTTTGAGACAAAGTCTTAGTCTGTAGCCCAAGGTGGCTTTCACCTTGCTATGTAGCATCCTTTTGCCTCAGCTTCCTGAATATTGGGATTATAAGTGTGAGCCACAATTTCTAGCTCCAAGGATAGATTTAGGAATGATTTGCTTTGAGGGAGCTCTTGGTAGTTCTAAATGACTGGATCTCAGAGTACTTTTGTATGGCAGGAGAAACCAGATATTAAAATCAGAATTTAGAATTTTTCTTTCATTTAAAAAAAATTTTTTTTAAGGACAGGGTCTCTGTTTAGTCCAGCCTGCCTGAAGCTCACTATGTAGACCAGGCTGGCCTTGAACTTACAGAGGTCCGCCTGTCTCTGCCTCCCAAGTGCTGGGGTTGAAGGCGTGCACCACCACTCCGGGCTAGAATTTTCTTTAATGTGGGGCAACCATGGAAAAAAGTTGGGTAAATCAGGAGTGTCGCTGGGTTTATATTTTAGGAATATAATGCCAGGCGCAGTGTGGAGAATGGACCTGGACAACAGGAGAGGAGAGCGGCAGCAGGGAAATGGACTGCAGAAAAACTAAAGGTCCGAGAGTCTGGACTAAGCAGTTGGAATTCTAGAAATACTTAGATTTGAGGAAATATTGAATAAAACTGAGTTTGGATGTTGGGAGCTGGAGAGATTTGAAATTTCAAAGCAGATGATGCCTGGGTTTCTGCCTGGGATGACTGAGAGGGTAGTGACGATGCTGAATGAAAGGAAGGGGACAGCAGGCTGTTGTGATGGAGGACAAAGAGGAGGTCATTCACTTTAGAGTGTTGACTCTCCTGTGGGATATTCAGATGGGGATGTATTTAGACCTGGAGTTTAGAGAGATCAGGGCTGGATATAGCAGTTTACATATATTAACAGGTAAGTACTAGAAGTTATGGGACCAGTTCACCCAGGAGGAATGAGCAGAAATGAAAAAGGACGAAGTTTAAAGAACTCCTGGGAAAAAAGTTCTTTTGTAGTGTATATGTGTGAATTAAGTGAAAAAGTCACTCCATAGAATAAACTGATGACATTGGGAGACAGAGAGGAAGAACAGGGAGAAAGCAGCAAAGAGCAACAGGGAAGGGATGGAGAGTAAGGAACGGTACAGAGTGTAAGGTGCCGTGGAGAGAGTAAGGTGAGGTAAGTATTGAGAATTTTCAGTAGACTTGGTGGCTAGAAATCTTTTAAAACTTTACATGGGGGCTGGAGAGATGGTTCAGTGGTTAAGAGCACTGGCTGCTCTTGCAAAACACCTGGATTCAATTCTCAGCACCCACATGGCTGCTAACAACCGTCTGTAACTACAGTTCCAGGGCATTTGACATCCTGTTTTGACATCCATGGGCATTGCTCACACAGATGCACTTAAATACATGCAGGCAAAACACTCATACACATAAAATAAAAGTAAGTAAAAAATTAAAAAACTTTAAAGAAGAGTCAATAAGCATGAAAGTCTTTAAAATATTTATAAGCTGGTGTCATAATCCCAGCACTGGAGAAGCCAGTCCAAGCTGCACAGCAGGACTCTACCTCCAAAAAAGAAAAAAAAAATGTTTTCCATAATGATACATTTACAAAAGAAAAGGACTCCCCAGGTAACTGTCACCTATCTTGAAGAGTCAGCTGTTTCTGAATACATAAAAGTTTTATGACATATTACACATTGCTAAAATATTTCATGTCTTTGTCATATTTTATATGACCTTTTAAATTTCCTATAGATGCTTCTGATTTATATTAAGATAGATTTTTTTTTAAATCTGAATTTCTGGTGAGGCAGGCTTGTAATTTCACATACAGAAAGATCACGAGTTTTAGGCTAACTTGCACAACTTAGCTATTAAAACACACTTCCAAGATGTATTAATTTGAAAGGTTGTAGTAATACATTTTATTAATTTTTTACATTTATACTATATATTGCATGAGATAAACTAAACTTTGGTAATTTGAGTCCATGGTATTGATAAAATTAACCTTGTGATAATATTATTTTCCCATTTTATAGGTAGAATTGAGGCCTATTGAAATTATATCATAGCTTGAGACATAAGTGAAATTTTGTGGTACCTGGATACTCATTTAATTTTTTTAAGGATTTATATTGCCATCCAAAAAAAGCTTGAATAAGTAGTTCAGTAAATAGTTCTCCCAGCCGACATTAATTCCATCTTTTCTAGGTTAGTTTTCAGTGGTCTTGAAATGTGGCTGTCAATACACTTTCTTTTGTAAAACAGTCTATAATTTTGCTTTAAACATTTTTCAGTCTTCTCCATTGTGTCAGGGTGTGAACTTATTTTGAAACTGAGAAGAATTTTATCAGTTTGGGAAAATTCTCAGCCATGATGTACTTGATTGTTGCTTCTCCTTCCTCCTTCTGGAATGCATACTGGACCAAGTATGGGCCTTTTCTTCTACCCTCTGTGTTTCTTGTGCTTGCTTATTTACTCTTTTTTTTTTTTAATTTAGTTTTTATTGATGCTTATTGCATTTCATACATTTTTTCCAATTCAGTTCAGGCTTATTTCCCTTTCCCTCCCTCCCACCCCCACCCATCCCAGATCATGCATTCTGCCATAACTGTCCTGCATCTTTCTCTCAGTTTTTTTTTTCATTTTTAGCTATAAGTGATAATCCATGAGTACAAGCATCCTTCATGCAAAACCTATCTGCAGGCTGTTGTGCCCAAACACCTACAGCCCCACCATCCAGTGGGGGGTGACAGGTTGTTTGTTCAATCAAGTTGATCAAATGAGTGTCCAGACTACATTGCTGTAGTTTCACCATTCACCCCAATCGCAGCCCTTACATTCTACCACGCCCCCTCTTCCGCAGGTTGTTCCCTAGGCTTAGAAAAGGGGCACAGGTGGATGAGAGGTAAAACAGTCCACTCTCTCTGGAGCTGTTGACTTGGAGTCTGGTCAATTCTGGCTGTTTCCTTTCATGGGCTGACAGTTTGTCCAGGAATAACCTTTCGATCCTGCCCTGGAGCGTTATGGCGTCTCCCCGCTTATTTACTCTTTTGCTGCTGCATTCTGGGTGATTTCTTTTGTTTGCATGTGCATATGGTGTGTGTGTGTCTGTGTGTGTGTGCGGAAGTGTGTGTTGACATCAGGTGTCTTTCTCTCTTTCTACCTTATTTTCTGAGGGAGGTCACTAATGACACTGGAGCTTGGTGATTGGTCAGGCTGGCCTTGAACTCACAGAGATCAGGCTGTCTCTGCCTCCTGAGTGCTAGAACTAAAGGCGTGTGCCACCACGCCTGGCCGTGCCTCTGTTTTTACATATACTTGTTGGACTGTATCCCTAATAGATTGTCAAGTGCTTTAGATAACTCCCTCATGGTGAAATGTTTCCATTGTATTTTTTTTTTTTTTTGTCTTTTTCGAGACAGGGTCTCCCTGTAGCCTCGGCTGTCCTGGAACTCGCTCTGTAGACCAGGCTGGCCTTGAACTCACAAAGATCTGCCTGCCTCTGCCTCCCAAGTGCTAGGATTAAAGGCGAGCGCCACCATGCCTGGCTTCCATTGTATTTTATAACTTGAGATGTTACCTCAGTAGAAATATTGTGAGGCCTGTTGGAGTGAATAAACAAATATTAGTGTATCCATATCCTTTTCAGCAATAAAAAGCAAATTGCCGGGCATGGTGGCGCACGCCTTTAATCCTAGCACTTGGGAGGCAGAGGCAGGTGGATCTCTGTGAGTTCGAGGCCAGCCTGGTCTACAGAGCGAGCTCCAGGATAGCTGGGACTAAAGGGAGACCCTGTCTCAAAAATACCAAAAAAAAAAAAAGCAAATTGCCAATACATAGGACAGGCTTGAATTTCAAAAGCGTTATTATTTTTTATTATTTTACTTTAGGTATGTGAGTGTATTGCCTGCACGTATGTAAGTGCACCCATGTCATGCAATGCCTGCAGAGGTGAGAAGAGGGTGTCAGATCCTCTAGAACTGGAGTTATGGACAACTGTGGGTGGTGGGAATCAAACCCAGGTACTCTGCAAGAGCAACCTGTGCTCTTAACTACTGAGCCATCTCCCCAGCCCTTTAAAAGCATTATTTTAAGTTAATAAAGTTAAATACAGATAAATAAGTACAGATTATATGATTCTATTTATGTCTAGCTCTAGAAAGGATAAAAAGTATAATGATGAGTGAATAAAAGATGACATGGAGAGGGTTGGAAATTGCATTGTGGCAAAAGGGAGTTTACTGGGGTGACAGAAGTGCTGTTTATCTTTATTGAGGTAGTTAGGCAATTTGTACATTTCTTGAAACATCAAATTATGTGTTATAAAAGTCCATGAATTTAGGCCAGGTGTGGTGATGCACACCTTTAATCCCAGAACTTGGGAGGCAGAGGCAGGTGGATCTCTGCGAGTTCAAGGCCAGCCTGGTCTACAAAGTGAGTTCCAGGACAGCTGGGGAAGACCCTGTCTCAAAATAGACAAAACAAACAAAAAACCCCATGAATTTAAAGCTTAAAAAAGCAGATTTTGTTTTGTGTGGTGGCACATGCTTGTGATCTCAGCAGTTGGTGTGAAAGCAGGAGCATGGGGAGTTCGAGGCCAGCCTGGACTACATAGTAGGATCCTGACTCAAAGAATAAAAGTTTAAAAATTCTTATTTATTATTATTGTTATTACTAGTCAACAGTCATAGATGGGATAAGAAGCCAGAGTGATGCTTATAAAGATATTGACTAGAAGGGGTAACATTTTCGATGTTTCAGTCCCTAATTGATCGGTCCTTTTGCTTTGGGCCTGTGACAGCATAGTACACATAGCAAGATTTCTTGGGAGAAGAATCCCATTCACCCAGTGGCTAGGAATCAAAAAGGAGAGAGAGGTAGATATCCCATAATCTCCTTCATAGGAATACCTCAGTGACAGTTCTCCTACTAGCTCCCATTTCTTCAAGGTTCCATGCCTTCCCGCAGTACCATACCAGGCCCTATACTTCTAACATGTCAACTTAACTCTTGTTTCAAAGGGAATAAATGATAGTTTATTCTGGAGCAAAATATGAGTGGCCATGGCCTAGGAGCACAGATTTGGGTTTACAGTAAAATTCCACGTTACATGGTAATAATTTCATGAAGCTTTAGTAACAAAACAGAGAAAATTCATAAATCAAGACATTCTTTGTCTTAGTTTTGTTTCCTGTTGTTGTGATAAAATACACTGACCAAAGCAGCTTAACCAAGCAGAGATTTGCCTCACGATTCCAGGTTACATGCAGTCCATTGTTGCAGGGATGTCAAGGCTGCAGGAACTTGAAGCTACTGGTCAGGTCATATCCACATTCAGGAGCAGAGAGCAATGAACTAATGCTTGCATACTGATGCTCAGCTTCTTCCTCTACTCCTCAGTCCAGGGTCTCAGCTCAGGTGGGTCTTCTCACCCCAGTTAATGTAATCAGGTAGGTATACTTCACACTTAATTTTTTTTAAATCAGTGCATACTTATCATGTCAAATGGAAAAATGGAAAAATACATTTGAAATGTTACACTTTAAAGCCCAATGGAGTATTCGTTACTGTATCAGATGAGGAAGCATTGTGCTTATCATGCAGTGACAGTACAGCTACTGAAGAGTGATAGTAGACACCGAGACTACCACACCAAGTTCCCCAATCGCAGGAAAATATAACGGCTAGAAAAATTAGCAAACTTAAAGAGGAATGTCTTATTCCAGAAGAATTTCTTCGCAAAATTGAAAAAGGAAAATGAGGCGGCACCCAGAATAAATCTCCAAACGGCTCATCTGTTAGCCAACTAAGAGTCATTGACCAATGGGGAGTAACTAAATCATGTTGGATTGCAGCAGGCCTAGAATTGTGTCAGGCAGAATAAACTTACTTAAAATTATTAGCCTTTTGGCATGAACGGTTGCTTGAAGAGTTGAGGACATCATTAATCAATTAAAAAACAAAGTAAATGATTTTGAGTGGTTTTCCTTGGCTCTTGATGAGTTGGCAGATGTTTGCAATATTGTTCACTTGTTTAATAAGCCAATGCTTGGGGCTGGAGAGATGGCTCAGCAGTTAAGAGCACCCCCCACCCCGCAGTCCCACTGTCCCCCCCCCCTTCGATTCCCAGCACCTGTGTGGCAGCTAAGAATCATCTTTAAGCTGGGCGTGGTGGTGCACGCCTTTAATCCTACCACTTGGGAAGCAGAGGCAGGTGGATCTCTGTGAGTTCAAGGCCAGCCTGGTCTACATAGTGAGTTCCAGGTTAGCTGGGGCTATCGAGACCCTGTCTCAAAAAAAAGAACTCAATGCTTGAAATTACTGAAGAGTTAGCTTTAATGAATACTGTGTGGGGAGAGGGCAGCTACACAGACAGTGATTTCATGTTTCAAGAAGTTAAAACACGGGGCTGGAGAGATGGTCTAGCGGTTAAGAGCACCAACTACTCTTGCAGAGGACCCGGGTTCGATCCCCAGCACCCACATGGCGGCTGAGAACCATCTGTAACTCCAATTCCAGGAGAACTCCAGTTCCAGGGGAATCCGACACCCTCTTCTGACCTCGGCATTGCACGACACGGGTGCACAAACCTGCATGCAGACAGTACATTCATACACATACAAAAATAAATAAAATTTAAAAAAAAGTTAAAACACTAATTTCACAAACTTGAAATAGACTGATAAGAAATGCTAGAGTGATGATTGTAAACATTTATGTAGAACCAAAGTAAGCTTAGATAGAAACCTTTATAAATCTGTGAAAATGTGAGATATTTGAAGTTTGAATTACTCGTTAATTCTTAGGTGTTTTGCAGAGAATATTTGCATCTGTTATATGATAAGGACCCATTAAGTGTCAGTGTTTGTTTGTTTTTGTTAGAAATACAAACAATACCCTTATTTGCCTTAACCATGCAGCTGTTTGATGACTTAGTAGTAACAAAGTTTTGTTGCAGACTTTAGGGCTTGGGGTGGAGATGGGAGGAATTACTCTCAGTCATTGTTATTGAACACCAAATGGCATTAGACATCAGTTCTTGCTATAAACTCAGTAATGTTTCTTAATGAATTCAACCTAAAAATTCCAAGATAAAACTACTTAAGTCAAAACTATCACCACAATAAAGTTATTCTAATGCCAGTTAATGCTTCTGTACACAATAGTAAACTATTTTTATTCAGTTTTCCATATAGTCAGAAGTTAAAACCAAGTGAAGTCTCCATCCCTACTTAGAGTTGCTGTTTGTTTTTTTCTGAGCTCAAACTGGTTTAGGCAACATTTTTCAGACTTTGATACAAATTTCATATTAAAAATAATTTTAACTGTGTAGTTGAAGTGCTTCAGCCTAACCTTTAATTGGATTTGATTAATCTGCAATGCAATGTTATGCTAAAAAACAAATACTAACAGGGGAATGCATTTTCAAGTACTTTTGCAACAATAAGCTTGCTGAATGGAAATCATGTGATTGTGATTTGTTATCAGTAAGTGGCAGTGCCTTGCTGGTTTATACAGGTTAAATACATAAAATCTTATAAAAAACCAGCACTAATAATGTGAATATTTGTGATTGTTAGTAAGGCTGAATGTCGAAACAAATAATAAAGTAATAATAAAATAAAAATTCCCAAGTGGAATGCTAGCCTTGAAAAGAGTTTTATTCTTTTAATTTAGAGACCTATTCTATAGAAACTTATTACTGTTATGATTTTGAATTTCATCAATATAAAATATAGGTTTTATATAAGTGCTTACACAGCATTTTCCATTTTGCTTGTTAGTCTTTAATATATATATATATATTTTAATTTTTTATTTATTTCTGTATGTGTATGAATGTACTGTCTGCATGCAAGTGTGTGCACCTGTGTCGTGCAATGCTGCGGAGGTCAGAAGAGGGTGTCAGATTCCCCTGGAACTGGAGTTCTCCTGGAATTGGAGTTTCAGATGGTTCTCAGCTGCCATGTGGGTGCTGGGGATTGAACCTGGGTCCTCTGCAAGAGCGGTTGGCGCTCTTAACCGCTAGGCCATCTCTCCAGCCCCGCTTCTTAGTCTTTAACATTTTTTTTTTATTAATTTTATTTATTTCTGTATATGTATGAATGTACTGTCTGCATGCAGGTCTGTGCACCCGTGCCGTGCAATGCCGCCGAGGTCAGAAGAGGGTGTTGGATTCCCCTGGAACTGGAGTTCTCCTGGAATTGGAGTTTCAGACGGTTCTCAGCCGCCATGTGGGTGCTGGGGATCGAACCCAGGTCCTCTGCAAGAGCGGTCGGTGCTCTTAACTGCTAGGCCATCTCTCCAGCACTAGTCTTTAAAACTTAAATATTTACTGTCTGGCCCTCTACAGAAAAACTGTGCCAACCCTTTTGTTATATCAAAAATTATTTTTTCTACATATCTGGGCACCTGCCTGGATTGGAAGAATTAATGCTGAGTAATTTTGCCCTACAGTGACATTAGAAGAATGTAACTTAGGGACTCTTTCTACTTGATTTATTAATTTCAGCTTAGCCACGATAATAAAACCTATGTGTTAATACTTTTGTTACTGTGGCAAATACATGAGAAAGGAAGAAGGATTTATTTAACACACACTTTTAGTGAATGTTAGGCAAGTTCCATGTTTGGGGCCATGGCGAGGTAGTATATCATGTCAGGAGAGCATGGTGGGGCAGAGCTGCTCACTGTGGCATGCAGGAAGCAGAGAGAGGCTGGGGGAGAGGGGGAGAAGAGAGATAAAATAAAATCCACATTCTTCTTTGGTTCATTTGGATCCTCAGCCTATCAGATGTCACCACCTGCTTTCAGGGCAAGCCATTTCCCTGTAGTTAATCCCTTGGGAAACATCTCCCAGATAGGCCTAGAGCTGTGATTTACTGATCTCATAGGTACTTCTTTTAAAAAATATTTTTTTTGGTCTTTTTGAGACAGGGTCTCCTTGTAGCCCCAGCTTTCCTGGAACTCACTACATAGACCAGACTGGCCTTGAACTCACAGAGATCCGCCTGCCTCTGGGGAAAAAAAAGGTGTGCATCACCACGCCCTGCTGTCTTTTAATAATTTTAAGTTTTTGTTTTGTTTCTGTAGTGCGCATGCATGTTTGTGGGTGTAGATGTGTGGGGCTGCTCAGGCATGTGTGTGCACATGCATGTGTGTGAACATTGCTGTGGTAAGCAGAGATCGACAGCAGAGGTCTTCCTCAGTTGCTCTCTACCTTATACATTGAAGCAGGGTCTCCCCTTAGACCAGAGTTGGCCAATTCAGCTAGTCATCTAGCCACCCTGCTCTGTGGGTTCTCTGTTCCTGCCTCCCAAGCACTGAGATATTGGCAGGGCACCACACGCGCAGCTGGCATTTACCCGAGAGCTAGGGGTCTAAACTGTTCTTGCTTGCTGCATAAGTGTGTTCTCACTGGGCCATCTCCCTAGTCCCTCCTAGACACCTCTTAATCCAAGTTGAAGATCAAAATTCACAATCAAGGCTGGAGAGATGGCCTACCGGTTAAGAGCACCAACTGCTTTTGCAGAGGACCTGGGTTCAATCCCCAGCACCCACATGGCAGCTGAGAACTGTCTTTAACTCCAGTTCCAGGGGAATCCAATGCCCTCTCTGACCTCCGCGGCATTGCACAACACGGGTCCACAGACCTACATGCAGATAGTACATTTATACACATGCAAGAATAAATAAAAATTAAAAAATTCACAATCATACATTATTATTTTGTGTTAATGTTCTCAATTTAGTGGAGAGGGTTTCTGTGATTTTCCCGTATTTTGTGGATAGCTCTACTGGAATATTAGAACTTCTTTTTTGTTGTTGTTGTTTTTGGTCTTTTTTGAGACAGGGTCCCCCTTTAGTCCCACAGAGATCTGCCTGCCACTGCCTCCCAAGTGCTAGGATTAAAGGCGTGCACCACCATACCTGGCCAATGTTTCCAATACCATTTGTTAATTTCTTCTTTATTTTTTAAAATTTATTTTGTTTACAGGTGTATTGCCTGCATGTATGTAAGTACACCCATGTCATGTGGTGCCCTCAGAAGTCAGAAGAGGGCATTGTATCCCCTGGAACTGGAGTTACAGACAGTTCCCATGTTAGCCACCATGTGGGCACTGGGATTCGAACCTAGGTCCTTGGCAAAAACAGCCAGTACTCTTAACCACTGAGCCATCTCTCCAGCTCCATTGGTGTTTTTGAGACAGGCCTTGAATTCACAGAGATCCACCTGTCTCTGCCTCCCTAGTGCTAGGGTTAAAGGTGTGCACCACCACACCCAGCTCTAGAATTTCTTACAGTGTAAAAAGTAATATACTGTTCTTAAGTAACAATACTACCCTCAAAGCACTTATTCTCGAATAATGGGCAAATTATATTAGAACCCCAACACAATACCATCTTCAAGAATGTATTGGAAGGACTGGAGAGGTGGCTCAGCAGTTTATAGGGCTTGTTGCTCTTGTAGAGGACCTGGGCTGGGTTCCCAACATCCACATGGCAGCTAATAACTATCTGTAACTGCAGTTTCAGGGAGTCATATGCTCTCTTCTGGCCTCCGTGGACATTGCATACACATGGTGCACACATGTGTGTGTGTGTGTGTGTGTGTGTGTGTGTGTGTGTGTTAGCCTGAATGTCTATAAAATATAAATAAACTTACCAAAGAATCTTTTGGATTGAATTGAAATGCTTAGAATTAGTTATCCTTAATTTTGAGGAAGAACTTTTAAGCCCTTAGAATATCTGAGATCATTGTAGTTGGAAGAGTCAAGCTGTCCAAACCAAAGCTTAATTCCTCAGGAAAGCATAGAGAAATATTTTTATTTTCTCTATTAGAAATATTAATTTGCTGTTCCAGGAATTAAGAATAGGGCAATTTGGATTCCTTCCTAGGATAGCATCTGTATTTTGGGACTTCCAGAATGCTTTTAGCCTTGGGAGGAAGGTATCTGCCTAAAAGCATTGGATGACTGTAGGAGACTTTTGGAAAATCTGGAGAACAGCCAGATTTACTGGGCTGAAGGACTGTGATGGAAACCAGAGGCTTAAAGGACGTTCCTAGTGTCTGAGAGAGAGAGAGAGAGAGAGAGAGAGAGAGAGAGAGAGAGAGAGAGATTGAGAGATTGAGAGAGATTAACAGGCCAGCGAGGTTGCTCAGTGGGTAAGGCCACTTGCTACCTAGCCTGATGACCAGAGTTCGATCCTGGAATTCATGTAGTGGAAGGAGAGAGCGTGCTCATGAAAGTTGTTCGACCACCACACTGTACTTCTCCCCACACAAAACCAAATGTTAAAAAAATTCAAGAAAGATTAACATGTATTTGTTTAGATAAAAAGCTCTAGAGAACAAATTGCAGATGATTTCAAGTTGAGGTGCAGAAATCTCTCACAGGTTTTTGCTTAGATTTGTTGTATTGGTGCATTTAAAGCATTTAGATACATGGATAACTGTGGAGGACTGTTCTTCAAAGTATGTCTTCAAGTATGACATTTTACTCCTGAGGCCAGAAAATCTCAGTTCAAACATAAAATATTCAGATACTTATGATGTTCATATAATTATTTCTGTGTCATAAAAGAGAAGCTGAATAAAAGAAAACCTTCCAAATATAGCTTATTATTATTGCAGTATGTGGTAATTATAAATGAGCAGGAATACTCGTGTCCACTTACAAATCATGAGCTGTGTAACTCTTTCCCTCTTATCTCCTTGGGTGTTCTTTGTGATCTCCTTTGTACTTCCAAAATTGGAAATTTTGTTCAGAATTATTACAGGATGATTTCAGATAACCTAAAAGAATGAAAGACAACCATTTTAATTTTTAGAGTAGTTTTAAGCACATTAGAAGGAATATTTGTTTTAAAGTCAGTGTAAGACCTTTTAAAAAGTAATTATGTTTTATTGTTTAGGTGTCTGAAAGAAAATGAATTTGGCTGAGATTTGTGACAATGCAAAGAAAGGGAGAGAATATGCACTCCTTGGAAATTACGACTCATCAATGGTGTATTACCAGGGAGTGATGCAGCAGATCCAGAGACACTGCCAGTCAGTAAGGGACCCGACTCTCAGAGGGAAATGGTATCAGGTAAGGTCACCTTTAAGTGGTAGATAAGTGACGGTGACTGTAGACTGTTATAATTAGATTTAAGGTTAGTTGAAGATTTTGTAAATTGTTCTTATTTAAATACTGAAAACATAACTTGGGATAAAATTCTGATGTGTTACCTAGTTAATTAATACTTTATGTATTTTTGACTGTTTTTTGTGGTATGCTTTGAAGATACTTAATTTTAATTAAATCGTGATTAAAAAAATTTTCATGATCAATTACTCAATAGTATTTGACAACAAATTTTTGAAAGAAGGTGTTTCTTCTGGGCATTTCTCCTTTCATTTTTATGTTGCTTTGACCCTTTCACAAAGCTTTTCCTTGAAAGTCTCTTTACAAATACAAATGTGTCAGTAATTTAATAAAAGACATTAATATAATAGCAGTTAATAAAAACTTGAATTATAATGTCCCCAATTATTGTTATAACTTAAAATCCTTTTAAAATTAAAAGTACAAAGTCAAACATCCCTTTTGAAGTTTCCATTTTATGTGCTAATGCCTTTCAAATGTTTCTCCCAAGTTTTCCAATAGTCAGAAATTGGTGTTTTACTAAGTTTTGAGGGTAAATTTGGCTTATTTTTCAATTTAAGATTCATCAGATTACATTGAGCAAGAACACCATACTTTCTCTAATTCATTAGGCTGAAATTTTTTCTTTTCCATTTCTTACACTGCTCATAGGCAGAGTGTTTATGTTGTTTAAAAACAAAAACATTGTCTCCGTTCAGATATTTCCATTGTGTTTCTTTTGTTTGTTTGTTTGTTTGTTTGTTTCTTTCTTTCTTTCTTTCTTTCTTTATTTTATTTATTTATTTATTTTTTTGTCTTTTTGAGACAGGGTCTCCCTGTAGCCCCAGCTGACCTGGAGCTTGCTTTGGAGACCAGACTGGCCTTGAACTCACAGAGATCCACCTGTCTCTGGCTCCTGAGTGCTGGGATTAAAGGCGTGCCATTGTGTTTTTTTCAATGGGTTCAGAAATTTTATTTCTCTTAGAGTAGTGTATTACAGAACTGCATATATTAGCAGTTCAGTGTCACCAGTTTTCCTTTGGTTTTGAAACTTCTCCATATGATCTTTTCAATATATTGTTCAAGGTTAACACAAGGGAAATTTTCTTCTGCTATGCTTTCGAGTAAATGTACTTTCTGGCTAAAAGGTGATGATTGTGAAAATGAGTTTATAAATCTAATTTTTAGTCTTGTTTGATTTTGAGAATTAGTATGGGATAGAGTTTGAAAACATAATTTCTATATAGTAGATGCTCAGTTAAGTTTTTCAAATGCAGGGAAAATCTTGACTTAAACTCATGATAAACCTTATCCAGGACTTGAAAGATTTTAAGGCCAAATGAAACAGATTGAGGTGAAGGAGAAAGATCGGAAGTGTTGAGTTTGTAGTACTTTGGCCCCTTGGGCTTTTAGACACTTGACACAGGCTGTCCATGTTTACTGATAGAATGGGAAATGCTGGTGAGAATTTTGGCTGATTTTATTTTCATCTGAAAGTATTTGAAAAGAATTTAGTATAATATAGATTTCTAGGAGTAGATAACTTATTACTGATTTGAGTGCTTGCTTTAAATATTAATGATCACACATTATCTCATAGAAGGAAGTCAGTTATGAAAGATATATAACTTTTTCTTTTATGAAATTATGTCTTAAATCACTCTTTGCCATTCTTTGTATATTACTTTTTTTTTTTTGGTCTTTTCGAGACAGAGTCTCCCTTTAACCCCAGCTGTCCTGGAACTCGCTTATGTAGACCAGGCTGGCCTTGAACTCACAGAGATCCGCCTGCCTCTGCCTCCCAAGTGCTGGGATTAAAGGCATGTGCCACCATGCCTGGCTTGTATATTACTTTAATTATTGTTATTTTTAAATGTTTTCATTACTCACTTTTGGATACTTTGACATTAAGAAAACTTGCACTCTGTAGTGATATATTATTTACAGTTTGTGTGTACTTTAAATAGCTTTTAGCATAGTGACTGTCTTTTTAAGGTGCGACAGGAATTGTCGGAAGAATACGAGCAAGTTAAAAGCATTGTCAGCACTTTAGAAAGCTTTAAAATCGACAGGCCCCCTGATTTCCCTGTATCTTGTCAAGATGAACCATTTAGAGATCCTGCAGTTTGGCCACCTCCTGTGCCAGCAGAACACAGGTAAATGAAACTCTAAGCTCTTTTAATGACCAGAATTCTAGATGACTGATACTCACAGTGAAGCTTTATTTGAACAGTATTTTACAAATGCATTTGGGGAGAGCTTATAAACAGTATGTTCATCACTTTTAAATTTTTTGGAGAATTTTCATACATGATTACTGTATATCATTTCCACCTATCCCTTTCCCCCTTCAACTCTCCCATGTTCCCTCTCCTTCTGCTCAGTATCCTGATCTCTTCTTTAATTATTAATGTTGCATATATATCTATACATGTGATTATATATAAACAACCTACTGAGTCCATTTTATGGTGCTACTATGTACATGTGTTTAGGGCTGACCACTTGGGTTTGGATAACCTATCAGGGAGCTCCTCCCTGGAGAAAATGGATTCTTCTTCTGTCAGCAGCTATCAATTGATTGTACCTCTTCATTTAGAGGTATGAGCTTATGAAATTTTCCACATCCATATTGCCATGGCCTTTGACGAACTTCTACACTAATTTTCCTAGTGGCTGTAGTAGTTTGCATTCCTACCAGCAGTAAATAACTGTTCCCCTTTCCCAATATCCATACCAGCATTTGTTGTCATTTTTTTTTTGACCGGGGTAAGATAAATTTTTAAGTAGTTTTTATTTGTATTTCTCTAATGGCTACAGATATTGAACATTAAAAGAAATATTTCACAGCCATTTGTATTTGATGAGAAGTCATAGAAATAGTAGAGATGAAGCCTTCAGATTATCCTTAGTGCCCTACATCTTCTACTAATGGGATGATTTTTGTGATACTTTATATGTAGGCTTATCATATACACTTTCTTTAATGAGATGCTCTGTCCTAGTGAGACTTGAAACTACTACCCTAAAATTGTCTATATTTGGTGTAGTACTTGACATAGCATATATTCATTCAACAAATATTATTTTCCTTTATTTTGTGTACATGTCTTTGTGTGAGAGTCTTATGTATGTGTGTAGTGTATGTGTGCATGTCATGCAGGGATGAGAGGAAGGCATTGGGTATTCTTTTCTCTCTGCCTTATTTCTTTCATGGAACTTGGAGCTAGACTAGAGGCCGGCCAGCCATTAATTAGTGCCCCTCTGATCTGTGCCCTAGTGTTGGGATTGCAGGAACATGTGGCCTTTTCAGCTTCAGCAAGTGCTCTTACCCAAAGAGCCATCTCTCTTCCCTAACGTACTCTGTTTAGCTTAAAAAGCAGTTGTGGGGCTGGAGAGATGGCTCTGCACCAACTGCTCTTGCAGAGGACCCAGCACCCATATGGAGGCTAAGAACCATCTTTAAGCTGGGTGTGGTGGTGCACGCCTTTAATCCTAGCACTTGGTAGGCAGAGGCAGGTGGATCTCTGTGAGTTCAAGGCCAGCCTGGTCTACAAGGCTAGTTCCAGGCCAGCTGGGGCTACAGGGAGACCCTGTCTCAAAAACACCAAAAAAAAAAAAAAAAAAAAAAAAAAGCAGATGTGGTACATCTTTATTCTAGCTTTGTTGAAGTAGAGTTGAAAGAAATGGTATATATTTAATATATACAACTTAATGATTTGACTACACTATGAAGTATTGACTATAATCAAACATCTATCACTCCACAGAGTGTCCCTTTTTTCTTTTTGTGGTGAGAACATAAGACCTACGTTAACAAGAAAATTTCAAGTATAGGGTACAAATTGTTAACTCTAGGCACCTTGCTGAATGATAGAGATCCTTAGCTTAGAATTCTTGCACAGCTGAAAGTTTACTCTTGACAAATCAACCTCTGCTGTGGTTTGAATGTGTCCTCCAAAGCTCATGTGTTGGCAGTTTAGTCCCCAGTGGTGAAAGGTTGGACCTCTTAGGTGCGACCTGGTCATGAGGGGTGGGCCCACATGAATGGATTGACGCTGTTTATGTGGGAGTGCATTCCTTCTAAAAGCTCATTGTTCCCATCTTTCTGTCTCATGCTCCACTTTCTGACATGGAATGATGCAACAAGAATGTCCTTGCGGATGTGGGCTCCTCAGACTTAGACTTCCAAACCTCCCCGTATGAATGAAAGAAATTTCTGTTCATTATGAATTACCCAGTCCAGGTTTTCTGTCATAGTGGCATACCTTTGATTATTTTAGATGCCATCTATAAATAAGATCTCCTTATTTGTCTTTCTGCAGCTGGTCTGTTTCACTTAGTGTAATGTTCTTTAGGCTCATCTATATTATTACATAAGTTCTTTCTTTTTAAAGGCTAACCTAACATTTCATTGTATGCACAATGCAGTTTCTTTTTGTATTCTTCTGTTTGTGGACATCTAAGTTATTTCCATGTCTTGACTACTGTGACTAATAGAGTATAGATGTCTCTTCAACATATTGATTTCATTTTCTTTGGCTATATACTCAGAAGTGAGATTACTGGATCAGTAGTTCTATTTTCAGTTTTTGAGGAACTACTGAAGTATTCTTCATACTGGCTATAGTGATTTACATTCTTCTGAGATTTAAAAAAAAGTCACATTTTAGGGGAGGAAGGAGTGAGAACTGAATACTGTCTAGGTACTTTTGTGACTAAAGCTCTGATAATGTCATCAAGATTATGTGAGAGTGCTGGGGGGATAGCTCAGTCTATACAATGCTTGCTGTATAAGCCAGAGTTTGGATCCCCAGTACCTCCATGAAAAGCTGGGCATACAGGAGTGCTAGGGAGGCAGAGATGGGAAGATCCCTGGTGGTTGCTGGCCAGCCAGAGTAGCTCAGTGGGAGCTTTAAGTTCAGTGACAGACCCTGTCTCAAAAAATAGTGTGGAGGGGCTGGAGAGATGGCCTAGCAGTTAAAAGCACCGACTGCTTTGCAGAGGACCCGGGTTTGATCCCCAGCACCCACATGGTGGCTGAGAACCGCCTGTAACTCCAATTCCAGGAGAACTCCAGTTCCAGGGCAATCTGACACCCTCTGACCTCCGCAGCACAAACCTACATGCAAATAGTACATTCATACATATAAATAAATAAAATAAAGAAAGAAAATAGTATATTAAAAAAATAGTGTAGAGAGGTATTTAGTAACACTTAACACTGACCTCTAACCTTTACACACTGTGTATATATATGTGTGCATGTATGCGTGTGCACATACACAGACACATGTCACACAGGACCTGGCAGAGATGGTATCATGTGCATCCATATACACTTAAATGGGAAGATGGATTTTTCCTTAATTTACTACTACTTAACATTTTAGCAGCAAGAGTTCTTACTGACTTGATATTAAAGTTTCCATGTGTTTCTTTGGATACCCAAATAGCTTAAGCAATGGGAGCATTTAGAAAAACTTAGTTTATAATGGAAAAGTTCAGTCAAGGCCAAAGTGAAATATGGAGAGAGGAAACTGCCATTTCATGTTTGTAAGTATTTCACCAGGCCCTGACTCAGTTGTTCTCCTGGCATGAGAAGCCCAGATAGGAAGTTTCCTAGTGGTCCTGCTGTTCCAGTCATCCTCCAAATTACATATTTGTGAATGCAGTTGTTGTGAAGTATGTATCATAATGAGATTGCTTTGTAAAATTGCTTTAGAACCTTAGGAAGAAGAGCACTGTATCATCAGTCTAGCCACTATATGTTTTTATAAATATTCATTATATGCCAGACATTTGTCTTTGACCCTGTAGGAAGTATGGTAGTAATAACAGAGCTTGGCCTCAAGAAGCCAGAGAAAGAAAACAATCTAAGAACCCTAGAAAGCTTGAGCCTGGGTGCTCACCCCTGCTGTGTACCAAATACTATATCAGGTCCTATGCCCTTTACCACCTCCCTGTGAAGAGAAACTGAATGATGCTATGTGTAAGTCCTGTAGGTCAGGGCTGAAAATTAGAAGGAACTTGTTCCATGACCTTGTGGCTTTTAGTGAACAAGTTTTTGAAAATACTCAAATTTTATTTGGTTTGGAAACAAGATCCCACTGTGTAGCCTGTGCTGGCTTTGAACTTGTGGTATTCCGGTCTTCAGCCTCTCCAGTGCTAAGATTTTAGGCATGCGCACTCTGCGCAGTTATAGTGGAATGGCAGAGAATGGCAAACAGGGTTCAGGGAGTGGGAGGAGAGGGAAAAGCAAGGAGTCTGCAGTTATGCTAGCAGAGAACTTGCAGAGTGGTTGGGAGGAGATCAGGAGTATTTTAGAAGAGTGGCAGGATGCCTTTGTGCTGGTGGGAAGACGTGACAGAAGGCTAATGTGGGGATGAGACACACAGCTGTGGTACCAGTGTCCTTCAGGAGACGGAGCAGTGGAGGTGGTGCTCTGCTTGGGGTGAGGTGGACAGTGATCTCTGTCATGGGAGGGGAGCAGGGACTCATGAGGTGGGGGTTCAGAAAAATGGGCAGAGGTAAGGTAATGGATCCCTCACACAAATTCTCTTGTGATCATTTCACTGAGGAAAGTAACAGCAAGTAAGACTGTCTATCTGAAAGTAGAGGGCTGGGTATGTTTCAGGACCCCAGATTCTATTTGGTTTTGTTCTTTATTATTTTTTTTAAAACCTTATTGTTTCTTTTATGTAAGTTTTATGTGCGGAATATTTTTCTCATTTTACAGAATTAAGTAGTCATTTGAATTGTGGAATTGTAGGTATTTATTACAATGGGTACCTAAAAACTTGCTATTTCTAAGCTTCAGAAAAGGCAGCTGAAAGTGGACATTGCAGTTTATTGGAGACTAACTTAGGAAGATAGTGATGTCAGAATGAAACCCTACTACATAACTTTCATTCTTTTACTGAAAAGTCTTTGCCTTGCTACGCTTTAGTCACCGTCCCCTTCTCCTGGCAAGCTGCTACCCACCGTAGAGTGTACTCTGTCACCTTTCACTGCCCCTTCCCTCAGCTACTAGAAATCCTGGATTTCCTGTCACTGCAGCACTGGGCTGGACTCTTGGCTACACTGAGCAACGTTCTCATTTAATGATGCAGTACCCTTTGCGCAGGCTTCCTGTTTCACCTTTGTGACGTTCATTATTTACCATCCTCTGGCAGTGGATGTGCTCTCCCTCTTCTGGCTTCTGTGGCTTTGGCCCGTTCTGCTTCTCTTCCTCTCTGTTGTGACTACCAGGGTCTCTTTCTCTCCCGTTTTCCTTCTGCTGGTCTCTGGTCCTTGGTCTCCATGCTTCCTGTGTTCAGCTTGTCATGGCCGGTGTCTTCTGGGTAGAGTTGAGTAGAAACAAGGTCCATGCATGTTCTAGGAAAGTTGCTGCTTTTGCACAGACCAGTTACCAGCTAAAAAGGGTCTCATCTGCTGCTTTGTGGCCATGAGGACTAGCTAGTTAGCTTCTCCCTCCGTTTCCTTTTCTGTAAATGTGATTGGTTGATGGCTGCCTCACAAGCATAATTGTGGGAATTAAATGGTTTATATAGTGAGAGTGAGGATCAGCCTGGCACAGTAGAAGTGTTTAAGGCAGGTTTACAGCTTTCGATACCTTGATACTCAGACTCCTGGTGCCCTTCCTGTCTTCGCTGAGGTGCCCACCCAGAGACCACCCTATCTAAAATGCTTATCCTTTCACCACTCATCACCCTGTCCTGTATTCTGCTTTACTTTTCACCAGCGTACTTATCGCAACCTGATATTGTTTGTGTGCTTATTGTCTGTCATCCCCCTACACTGTGTGATCTAGAGTCAGGGCCTCAGATGTACTTACTGCTGTATCCTCAGCACCCAGAACAGTGTCTGGCACAATGTAGGCAATTCAGTAAGCATTTGTTGAACAAATGAGTAGAGTGCTGTTTTACATTTGTGTGCTTACCAGTCATTTCCTAGGCCTCATATTTCACTCTTTTGGAGTCAGTGTCATGTTTGCTGATGTATGTTACCATTAATGTCCCTGTTAGTGATAAACTATCAGATTTTCATAAATGTAGATACTCTACATTTTCCCATTACTCTTAAATGATAGTTTGATATAGAATACTAGGCTAGTATTTATTTATTCTCTATACTTGGATTACTGGTGAGTTACTCTATTTTTGAAAAGCATATGTTAACTAGTCTAATGTCAGTCTCTTTAATCATTAGGGCTGAGATGAGTGAGGCTGTGTAGCCCCACTAAAGCCTCCTTTTAAAGAGAGGGTCCTAAAGGAAGTCTCATGAGTTTTAGTGCTTAGCCTGGAAGCTGTCACTAAGTCCTTACAGTGAAGCATGACATTGTGCAGTGATCCGTTAATGGACAAAGAAGTACAGAAGAGAATCAAGGATGTCCTTTGGGGAGTTGACAGAGTCTGTTACAAATGTAATATCAAACTGCAGTGAGATGGAACTGAAGATGTACAGAGCACATACATACTTCCCATGAGATGTGATGCTGGCACATATGGCTTGCTGAGCAGTTCGTGCTGACCCTTTGTGAGCCTAGCAGAGCACTGAGTGGCAGGACAGGGTCAGCAGCAGCAAAGCCTGGAGGCAGCCTGCGTCCCAGTGGAAATAATTGTACAGCATAGCTTTACTGAGCTGGATGTGTGTGTGTGTGTGTGTGTGTGTGTGTGTGTACCAGGACTTCTAAGCAATTGTTAAATAGCAAGCTGAGGAAGAGAAAGCACAAGCTGAGAAAGCAGGAAGACTGTCTCAGGATTTATGGCAATTCACTGCTGAGTAGCAGTGTTGAGTGCATGAGCTCAGCAGCACAGAGCAGCCTGCATGCAGCTGTAAGGGTGGGGCTTGCTGTTGGTGAGCAGAGGCTTCAGGTTGGCTACGGAGTCTAAAAACTGGGCCACAACGGCAGACCATTTAAATAGCAGGCACAGCCACTAACAAAAGGAAAACTTGATGTGTGCTGTGAATGGGTCTCATTGTCTTTGTCTGTACCATGACTCTGATTCAGGAAACACATTTCTACATACTGAAATACATAAAAGTAAAACTGTAAGTAAGTACTTTTTAACTCTTTATCAAAAAGAAACAGTTAAGTAAAGAAAGACCTATCCTCATCCCTAGCAAAGCAAAACAAATGAGAACAAAACCAGTGGTTGCACTGAAATACTAGTAGAGGGGGAAGTTTTTTTTTTTCAGTGTTTCACTTTGAACCCAGGACATTGCACACGCTAGACAGTAGTCTACTGCTGAGCTACTAGAAATACTAGAAGTGAGCATTCGGTCATTATTAGCTTTTATTCTTTACCAGTCTTCACATTTTCCTGTCTTAATTTTGTTGGTAGGATGTTTAAGAGACTAAGAATGGCCTAGAACCAATAATGTAATAATACTCTAATTTCCAAAGTGCCTTGTGGCCATTTCCGTGATCTATCCTGCAGTACCTTTTCCGTGGGCTTCTTTCACATGATTGTTCATTTATCTCTCTTCTCTTGGGGCCAGCAACTCTTACTATTAGCTGTATATTACCTAGTGGCTGTTCAATAAATGTTTAGCTGGCATTAACTCCAAGGATTAGGGTGTCAGCATGTATAGCCTAACATACACCTATTTCACCAGCCATTCTTCATAGAACTCTCACATAATAGTCTAATTCCCACAGTATGAGTATGTTTTTTATATTGGTTACTTTTCTCATCACTGTGACAAAATACTAACAAGATAGCACCTGGAAAGGATTTATTTTGACTCATGGTTTCAGGGATTTCAGTCCATCATGAAAGGTTAGGCATGACAGCAGGAGGGATTCAGTCCAGGCAGGCAGGTGTGAAGCAGCTAAGAAGTAGAGAAGGGACAGAGCTGGATTCCAAAGTCCTCAAAGGCCTACCCCTAGCAACACACTCCATCAGCCAGGCCTCACTCTTAAATGTTCCACAACCCCCAAAGTTGTACTTCCAGCTAAGGACCCAGGTGAGACACATGATCCTGTGGGACACAGTTCACATTTAAACTCGAACACTGTTAGACTTGCAACAGTTCATACTTGATCATTTTTGTGCTGAGTTTGGAACTTATGTAAATTTTCATCCATTTTCCTATCTTGTTTGGTTCATTATTAATGGGCCATCCTCTCTGATACCCAGAACAAAACTCTGTTAAGTTAGGCAAATTAAAACCTTTAACCCATGGGGAATATTGTTGAGGAAGGGCTGGAAAGAATGTAAGATCTGGAAGAAGCAGTATGGAATGCTGACTTCTGAGCATGACATTGCTGGTACATTATTGAACTCATAGCAGCTGCAATTGATTACCTGCCCAAGATCTTTGCAAGATTGGGCCTGCCAACATTCTGTCATGAAGGCAAGACAGTTTATGGGGCTGTACTCTTCCTTTTTTCTATTTTTCTGATTGATTGACTGGTTGATTGATTTTGTTGTTGTTGTTGTTGTTTTTTTTTTTTTTTTGGTCTTTTCGAGACAGGGTCTCCCTGTAGTCCCAGCTGTCCTGGAACTCACTCTGTAGACCAGGCTGGCCTTGAACTCACAAAGATCCGCCTGCCTCTGCCTCCTGAGTACTAGGGTTGAAGGCGTGCACCACCATGCCCGGTTGGGGCTGTACTCTTCCATGAGGATGTATATGTTTTTAGTGGTTAATTGGTAAGGTGCCTATGCTCCTATAAACCCTCATTTATCCCTCTGTAGCCAACCTAATGAGCCTCCTTGATTGGGTCACACATATGCATACACACACACACACACACACACACACACACACACACACACGCACACACGCACACACTCGTAGGGAGAAGAGGAGCTAGTTGGCAAGAGGAATTAGTGGGACTGAGTGGGGAAGAAGAGAGGGTAATGGGAGGGTGAATGTAAAATATGTGTATGTGTGTATGTGTACGTGTGAAAATGAATGTCATCATGAAACCCAATAGTATGTATAATTAATACATGCTAATAAAACATTAGAAAAAAGAAAGCAAGCTAAATTACACATACATACAAAACATGAGCCTAGAAACAGGACAATATGTATGGTATAGAGATAAAAGCCAGGAAGAGGAAAAAGGCAGGAAAACAGAGAAAGAGGTTGTTTGAGAAAGAACTAAAATTGTGAAGTGACGGAGTCCCTCACCCAAGAAGACCAGAGACAAATGCACACTGTGATAACAGACCTGAGCACTTCACACTTGGAAGATTGCTTCACATTATATGAAACAAAATGTTTTAATTCTTTTTTTTTAAGTTAATTATCCTTAATTGTTACTTTTAATGAATAAAGTTATGCTGTTAAGATTAACAGGTGTAGTCTGTGTTGTCCTCTGTTGGTGATTAGTAACTATTTTTGGCAAAATAATTGCTGCCACATGTATCACTTACATGTATTTAATAATTACATCATCCATTATAGCTAGAGAAAAATTGTAAGTTTATTGTATTGAACTACTTTTGTCTTTAATTTTTCTCCTCTTCTTCTTCCTCCTCCTCCTCCTCCTTCTCCTCTTCTTCTTTTTCTTTTTCTTTTTTGTCAGAGTTCCACCTCAGATCAGACGTCCTAACCGAGAAGTAAGACCTCTGAGGAAAGAAATGGCGGGAGTAGGAGCCCGGGGGCCTGTAGGCCGAGCACACCCCATATCAAAGAGTGAAAAACCTACAAGTAGAGACAAGGATTACAAAGCAAGAGGCAGGGATGACAAGGCAAGACACCTCTTTGTAATTTACCCATGACTTTGCTGAGTATTATTATTTTCCTTGAATTTTCATGGTTCTATAAATGTTCTTTATATGTTGAAGGCCGTACTACAATGCAAATAATTTGAGAAGTGTAGTACACACATATGCACACATGCACACACAGGCATTAGTATTAGCACACACATATGCACACATGCACACACACAGGCATTACTACTAGTACACACACACTCATAAACACAGGCATTAGTATTAGTACATACATATGTACACACACAGGCATTAATATTGGTACACACACATGCATACACACAGGCTTTAGTATTAGTACACACATGCACACACAGGCATTAGTATTAGTGCACACATATGTACACACACAGGCATTAATATTGGTACACACACATGCATACACACAGGCTTTAGTATTAGTACACACACATGCACACACACAGGCATTAGTATTAGTGCACACATATGTACACACACAGGCATTAGTATTAGTGCACACATGTGCACACACAGGCATTAGTATTAGTGCACACATATGCACACACACAGGCATTAGTATTGGTACACACATATGCACACATACAGGCATTAGTATTAGTACACACATATGCACACACAGGCATTAGTATTAGTACACACATATGCACACACACAGGCATTATTATTAGTACACACATGCACACACACAGGCATTAGTATTAGTGCACACATATGCACACACAGGCATTAGTATTAGTGCACACATATGCACACATGCACACACAGGCATTAGTATTAGTGCACACATATGCACACATGCACACACAGGCATTAGTATTGGTACACACATATGCACACACACAGGCATTATTATTAGTATACACATGCACACACACAGGCATTAGTATTAGTGCACACATATGCACACACACAGGCATTAGTATTAGTGCACACATATGCACACATGCACACACAGGCATTAGTATGAAGGTTTTTAGTAAAGTGGATCATTTGTAGTGGCATTACAAAAATAAGGAGTAGCCCTGGGTGTGGTGTAGTAGCAGCTTATTGCTGGTTGCCTTTCATGTATGATTCAAGAAACAGTCGTACTCCCTTTTTCAGAATAAGAACCTCTGGTATGGGGAGCTTGCCAAAGCCTCAGTGAGGAGTGGAACCTAGAAGGATGGAGTGGGTAGACAACATAACTTTTCCCTGTTCATCTTCGGTTTTCATGTTATATAGCATCCCCACCTTCCAAGCCAGATCTTAAAGTCTTTAAGTCTGAGACAAGAAGTCAACAACTGAATAAATGTTGATTAAAAAAAATGTGATTCTTAAACTAAGAACAAAGCAATCAGGGAATATTTGTTGAATGTCAGATGTATTTTTTCTGGAGGTTATAAATATTTTCATTTATAGTGTTTCCATATAATTTTCTAAGTCTTATTCTTTTATTGATGTGCCTTTTTAATTTATTGCATTTTTAAAAAGAATTCTACAGTTGTTTAGGAGATAGAAGAGATTTGCTGAGTCACTGTGGAACTACAATTTAAAAAAACTTTGATTATAATTGGAAAGGTATATTTGTCTCAGTTCTGATAATTACAACCACTTTTTGCAATGAGTTTCCAAAACTAAACTGAATATTGCGATTGAGTTTGTAGAAGCTTAGGTATAGCTGACAGCCACTTTCATTGGCTGATTTGAAAATCAACAATATAACAAGGTTAAATGAAATAAAATATAGCAAAGTCAGTTTATTGCCTATAGTAAAGACAGTGTTATCTTGAAAACATTGTTATTAGAAGTAGGATTTTAGAAGAAAAAAAAAGAAAACATTGTTATTTGAGTATATAAAAGTTTAGTTTTGTATACATGCTTCTGTGAACTCATGTTGTAAAGTAGATTTGTTACTATGTTTTGAAAGCTGCTGCTATATTCCAACCACCTAGTTTCATAGGTGTAAAAAATGGAAGCCAAAATGAATTTATTTTGAGACCGTGACTTGCCACACAAACCTGACAACCTGAGTTCCATCCCTGAAACCCACTGGAAGGTGGAAGGAGACACCATCTCCACAGGCTGTCCTCTGACTCCACACGCTCAAGCTGTGTTCCAGCCCACACACAAATAATAAGTAAAATTACAAAAAGAGAGGACTTGTACATCTTGGTCAAGGGTCCCTAGCATATCTGCCTTTCTAGCTTGGTGTTTAGAACTGGGTGATATATCAGCTAGTAACAGCAGTTGCAAGCGTGATTCCCCCCAAAGTGCACTTTCTTTTGTGAAGTTTTCTATAGAAAAATCCATTTGAAGTTTTATGTGTATTGTTTTATTCCATCCCCACACTCTCTGAGCCTTCTATTTTATAGATGATTGTGGAACTAGGATTTATAAAGTTCTGACTGGATGCCCAAGTTTTGAATCACAGTGTGACACAGTTTGAAAGTATTTCTTATTTTGTTTTAATTTTTCATGAATTCTTTTTTTGTAAGAAAATATTATTTATAAAAAAAGTACTGGTGGGCTGGAGAGATGGCCTAGCGGTTAAGAGCACCGACTGCTCTTACAGAGGACCCGGGTTCGATCCCCAGCACCCACATGGCGGCCAAGAACCGTCTGAAGCTCCAATTCCAGGAGAACTCCAGCTCCAGGGGAATCTGAGACCCTCTTCTGACCTCCGCGGCGTTGCACGACACGGGTGCACAAACTTGCATGCAGACAGTACATTCATACACATACAGAAATAAATAAAATTAATAAAAAAAAATTATTAAATAAAAGGTTAAATAGCACAAAATATGATGGGGGGGGAAGCAAGGTCTTAGCTCACCATTAGCGATCACAGTAATAAATGGACTAACTTTGAAGTTAAATTATACTTACAAGCTGTTGTACGGGAGACTGCTAACAAATGCNTTATTTTATTTTATTTTATTTTTTTGGTCTTTTTGAGACAGGGTCTCCCTGTAGCCCCAGCTGTCCTGGAACTGACTCTGTAGACCAGGCTGGCCTTGAACTCACAAAGATCTGCCTGCCTCTATTATATATTTATTTTTTTTGGTCTTTTTGAGAGAGGGTCTGCCTTTAGTCCCAGATATCCTGGAACTCGCTATGTAGACCAAGCTGGCCTTGAACTCACAGAGATTTGCCTGTCTCTGCCTCCCAAGTGCTAGGATTAAAGGTGTGTGCCACCATGCCCGGCTTGCATTGACATTTTTACCTTTACTTTTTTAAGTGTGAAAAGTCAACAGAACAACAAACAAATCAGCCCTAATTTATAGCACTTGCTGATTTCTATGGTATAATTACTTCCCCTATGACAAGTTTCAACATATGCTCAGCTCAGAGTCTAGATGAGATAGGTAGTTTCCTCCCATATGGTGTTTCTACCATACAGACACAGTAGACTCAAAAAACTTCTAAAGGGGGGCTGGAGAGATGGTTCAGTGGCTAAGAGCACTGGCTGCTCTTGCAGAGAACCCACGTTTGATTCCCAACACCCACATGGTGGCTAACAACTGTCCTTTAACTTCTGGCGCCCTTTTCTGTCCTCTGTGGGCACACAACATGAGTGCACTTGCTTGCAGGCAATACACTGATACACATAAAATAAAATTAAAATAATAAATAAAATTAAAAAGGAAACTTCTAGAGCACAGACAGTTGTATTAAGAGAGGAATTTTAAGTACTATCTTTTAAGATATATGTATATATTTAATAAAAAATATATATTCTCTTCATCTAATTTTTACTGTTAAATATGTCTTACGGATAGCCTACAAAATTCCTGAAAATTTAATAATAATTTAGTAATTGTCTCTCACAAGCCAAAAATAAGCAGTTTCTATAAGCATTTAATTGTGGGTGACCCTGTAGCTATCTTGTTATAAATGTGACCATGAGGGGTCAGCACATTTATAAAAAGATAGCTACAAGGGTTACCTACAATGATATAGTCACAGAAACTGCTGATCCACTCTTTGCAGCTTCCCTTTTACCTGAAGTAACCACCATCTGACTTTTCTGATGCTTTCACTTAGTGATGTCTTATTTGAAGCTTATGTGCCGCTAACCATTCTTTTTAATTGGCCTTTTGTTTTTTGTCAATGTGTGTTTGACATTCCTCCTCCTTGTTACAAACACTGTAGGTTATTCTCATTATTTTGAACTAGTATATATAATTAACTGTTTTCATAGTTTAGAGCTGTTGAATAATGCTAATTTAGGTAGTTTTTGAGCTAGTTTCAGTGCATAACTCAGGAGGGTGGAAGTTTTTATTTGCCTTGTTATGTATTCTCTGTGCCTAGGATAGAGCCTGGGACACTACAAGTACTTATAAATATTGTGGAAAGACAGGTACATTGATAAGTATACAGGGTATTAGGGATTCATTATTACAACCTGAATATTTACAGTACTGATCATGGCACCAAAATTACTAAGCATGGTTTTGCAAAGTAGGGTTAGGACGGTGTGCAATGGAGACCTTATCTAACATTTTCTCTGTTTGCTTCTCATATGGGGGTGGGAGCAGCTCACAGTGCGCAGCAGTATGTCATGGGAACAGGAGACTGAAAGCATTGGCTCTGGTGCTGGAAGTAATGAAATGTCCAAGAAAATTTGCACTTGCCTTTGGCCATTGAAGGAAGACAACAATTTGAAAATTGGGCATGTGAGAAGTAGTGGCTTTACAGAATCACATGCCATCTACAGTTTGGCTTAGACATCCTGTGACTGTAGGTAGTTCACTAACGAGAGAATTGGTACCTTTGTTGAACAGAAACAGTTGTTAAAAACATTCTTCTGCTGATCTGAAATCCACTTCTTCGGCTGCTTTAGGCTTGATCCTGTGGAATAAGTAATATAGAGGGGCTGGAGAGATTGCCTAGCGGTTAAGAGCCGACCGCTCTTGCAGAGGACCCGGGTTCGATCCCCAGCACCCACATGGCAGCCAAGAACCGTCCGAAACTCCAATTCCAGGAGAGCTCCAGTTCCAGGGGAATCTGAAGCCCTCTTCTGACCTCTGTGGCATTGCACGACACGGGTGCACAGACCTGCATGCAGACAGTACATTCATACACATACGGAAATAAATAAAAAAATATAGAGCAGGCTAGAGGGTGGTATTGATTCATTGGTCTTTCTTTTTCAGCCTTCATGTCACAGGTTCCCTTGGTCCTTCTCCTTATGGCGTGGTTTGTGAGCCTTTATCTCTGGTCGTCCTTTCCTGGGTATGGTTCATTTTGTGGTGTTTATCAGATGTGTGATACAGATTAGTAACCAGCCATATTTCACTTAATCTGACAGTGTGAGAAATTGCAGAGTAAAATGCAAAAGCTATTTGCATTTTGGGACAAGCCATATCAACCTATAACATGATTAATCCCTTTAAACCTCATTTTCCTCACATAGAATGACTAGCCATTACTGATAAAAGACCCTTAAGAAAGTTTTCTTGATATGAATAAGTTGCATATTAGTAAAAAAAGAAGCTAAATAATTTTGCTGTCATAAAAAACATGTGTACCAGCCTTTAAACCATCAGGTTCTTGCCTTAATGACTAGTGTGGAAATCTTAAAGAAAGTTTTCTAAGAGCATTTTGGGGGCATTCCATTGTTGTATTATAATGTCCTTGGTGACATCATTAGCTTTATTGCTTAGAAGCTATCTGTTTCTTTGGGTACTATAGTTTATTAGCTGGTTTTACTCATAGGCATAAGTTATATTTGATATCCATATTCTAATTCTGTTTTTGTTTTCAATTGTCACCCACTTTTACTGATTGTTAATTTTTTTTTTTTTTTTTTTTTTTTTTTTTTTTTTTTTTTTGTCTTTTCGAGACAGGGTCTCCCTGCAGCCCGAGCTGTCCTGGAACTCACTCTGTAGACCAGGCTGGCCTTGAACTCACAAAGATCCGCCTGCCTCTGCCTCCCAAGTGCTAGGAGTAAAGGCGTGCGCCACCACGCCCAGCTGATTGTTAATTTTAGTTTTACCAGGTTTAGTTTTTCTGTTACCTCATGATTTTGATTTGAATTAGGAGTGTTTACTGGTAGAGAGCTCATCTCTTCTGTGAGGGCACAGTGGACAGACCATTCAGTGGCTCCACACATTCCCTGTTCTGTGCAGTGAAAGGGTTTTACTTCGTCGATTCTCCTCCTCCACCCTATCATTTTACCCTCAATACCCAGGAGGGTCATCTAAAACTGAAAGTCATGTTGAGTTAATCTGTGCTTTCACTATAATATCCAAACTTACTGCTGCCCATTTCTTCAGCTTTTCCATTCTACTCAGCATCTTTTAGTCACATTGACTACTCAGTTACTTTTCATTGCACTTCACAGTTTATAATCATGTGTGGTTTTGCTTTGTTGATAGATTATTCCTTTCCCACTAGAGTAGATTCTGCTTGCTGAGGACAGAAACAGTATATTTTCATTCACTGCTCTGTGAAACCCAATGCCAATTGCATTAATGGACATAGTACAATTGCATTTATTACATTAATGTCACATAGTGGCGATCTTAAAATTCTGTGATTCCTGTTTTTATGTTTTGGTTTTTGTTTTTGAGCTAGGGATGCAGCTTTTCCTTTCTCTTGGAGTATCATATTAAAGTGAAGTTTAATTTTTCACTTGGTAAGTCTCAAATTACAAAGGTGTGTGAAGGCTTGAAAAGATCTAAATATCTCAGCTTCTGTTGGATTCTTTACTTGGTTTATTTTTACATTACTGTACAGTGATTTCAGAGTATTCCCAGGGATTTGCTTGACAGTGACTTTTTTTTTTTTTTTTTTTTTTTTTTTAGATAGGGTCTCCCTGTAGCCCCAGCTGTCCTGGAACTTGCTCTGTAGACCAGGCTGGCCTTGAACTCACAAAGATCCGCCTGCCTCTGCCTCCTAAGTGCTAGGATTAAAAGTGTGCGCCACCACACCCGGC
>VZQC01007071.1:469086-566753 GCA_009823505.1 Rhizomys pruinosus
TTTCTAGGAGTTTTCTGGTGGAGTTTTTAGCATCCCTTAAGTAAACAATCATATCATCAGCAAATAGGGATAGTTTGACTTCCTCTTTTCCAATGAGTACTCCTTTAATATCCTTTTCTTGCCTTATTGCTCTAGCAAGTGTTTCAAGCACTATATTGAAGAGGAGTGGTGACAGGGGGCAGCCTTGCCGAGTTCCTACCTTTAAAGGGAATGTTTCTGTCATTTCCCCATTTAGGATGATATTGGCTTTCTCATTTTTATGGTGTCAATATTAATATGTGCCATTTGGACTGAAAGAATACTACTGAAAATTTAACTTAGTACTCCACTACTGCTATGCTGCTCAAAAAGTAAATTTTTGAGGTTAGCTTATTAGAACCTGTTTGGCTGTTTATCTAGTGTCTGAATGAACGAGGCCATCTGCCAGGGTTGCTATTTGGTCACCTTTTTGCACTTATTCTGCCTTGCTGTTTATCTCAGAAGTAAGATCTGAGGAATTCATCCTGTTCTCTTGTCTCTTTTCAGCTTTCATTACAGGAGATTGACTCATTTTGAGCATTTGCTTTCATTTTTACTTACATCAGACAATAAAGAGGGGCTGAAACTCTGAGAAGAACATGGCTCTAATTAGTTTTTGTAGTTGAAGTGTCTCTGAGAAATCAGCACATTTCAGTCCTCACTTCTTCAATACTGAATGGATATTGGCAGAACCCTGTAGCTCATAGAAACCATAAAAATTCTTTTTTAAAAAGTCGCAAAGTTACTAAAATAAGAATATAGGATAGATAAAACATTTACTTTAGTAGTGTTAATAAAACAATTGGAAAAGGTCCTTTGACCAGTGTGAATAAAAGGTTCTGAGCAGAAGGTAGAGGCTAGAGAGATGGGCAGAAAGGAATTTGCATGTTACAGTAGAGTGTGGGATACCATGGCAGATGATTTTGTAATGGGCCCAGAACTGTACTAGAGGAAACCATTGAGTCCTGTGGGGTACTTAACAGTAACCAGAAGAAGGCCCAGTAAGTGCAGGAGAAGTCCAAGTATCTTCCCCTGTAGCCTGTGTATTATTATATGCTTTGGGGGATGTTCTAGTTTGTTTTCTATTGCTGGTTTAAAACACTGACAAAAAACAACTTGGGAAGGAAGGGTTGTTTTAGCTTACAGGTGACAGCTCATCATCAAGGGAAGCCAAGGCTGGAGCTTGAAGCAGAAATTATGGAGGATTGCTGCTTACTTGACTTGCTGCTCTTGGCTTACTCAACTATTTTTATATAGTCCAGATCCACCTACAGCCTACTGTGGGTGGATCTGGGCTATATAATACCCTTCTGCATTAACTAGCAATGAAGAAAATGCCTCACAGATATGACCACAGGCCAGTCTGAAAGAAGAAATTTCTCAGTTGGGGTTCTCTCTTTCCAAGTGACTCTGGGTTGTATCAAGCTGACAGCTGAAGCTGACTATGACAGGGAAACTCTAAGTTCTCCCATTCACAGCTTCACTTAAGCTTTCACTTAAGCAACTCAGCCAGATGTGAGATGGGCTAATGTTGTAGAAAGGTGGTTCAGGGAGGCAGGAAGATCTGAGCTAAATTTTCTTTCCTAACATTTATTAGTGAACTTGAATCATTTACCTAATTTTTATACTTAATCTTTTTTTTTTTATTAATTTTATTTATTTCTGTATGTGTATGAATGTACTGCCTGCATGCAAGTCTGTGCACCCGTGTCGTGCAACGCCGCGGAGGTCAGAAGAGGGTCTCGGATTCCCCTGGAGCTGGAGTTCTCCTGGAATTGGAATTTCAGACGGCTCTCGGCCGCCATGTGGGTGCTGGGGATCGAACCCGGGTCCTCTGTAAGAGCAGTCGGTGCTCTTAACCGCTAGGCCATCTCTCCAGCCCCTATACTTAATCTTAACTAAAAGGTCAAGACATTACTTAGTTTTTGAGGCCTATTTTTAATATATAAAAAGGAAAAATAATATCTATCATCTATCATGTAGGGCTGTTTTATTGATATATAGGATATTCTGCCACATGGCAAATGGTCAGTAAATTGATTTTCTTTTTGTACATTAGTATTCTGATTGTTTTCTACAGTGGTATAAATTCTTTTTTTATCACCAATTCAGAGGCTGGCTTTGCCAGTCTTTTGAAATTCAGCAAGAGTTATCTTATCTGCAGGTATCTCCCCAAGAATGTAGGTATAAAGATGATTAGAATAAAAAATTTTAAATATTTTTATTGAATTTTTGTGTATCTCACATAATAGTTTGTAATCAAAATTAGACACCCCCCCCAAATCCATGTCTTATTCTTCCCCACCAGACCTCATGTATTCTGTCATATATATTTTTTTTTTATTAATTTTATTTATTTATGTGTATGAATGTACTGTCTGCATGCAAGTCTGTGCACCCGTGTCGCGCAATGCTGCGGAGGTCAGAAGCGGGCGTCGGATTCCCCTGGAACTGGAGTTCTCCTGGAATTGGAGTTTCAGACGGTTCTTGGCCACCATGTGGGTGCTGGGGATCGAACCTGGGTCCTCTGCAAGAGCAGTTGGCGCTCTTAACCGCTAGGCCATCTCTCCAGCCCCTCTGTCATATATTTTAAGACCTATCTGGTCAGGAATTTTTACCCAGATGTCCTTCAGTACAAGTTCATCCACTGGAGTCTAGTCAGCCTATCTAGAGTCACTCCCTTAAAGAAGATCTACTCTCCCTCACCCAGCAGTAATCAGTTGCCAACAGTTTCTGCCACCCATTTCCCTCGCTCCACATTGAGTCCTTGTCTGATTGTGTCTGATAGGTCTTGTGCATGACACCACTATTGCTATGAGTTCATATGAGCAAGCTTCCAGTGGCCTGAAAGCCTCTGTTCTCTATGTTTACGGAAAAACCCTGGGTCATACAATCTTTCTATCCCCTCTTACCCAATGGTTCCTGAGGATTTAATATAGGAGTCCTATCCAGGAACACACATTCTGCTCTATCTATTCTATCTATCTATCTATCTATCTATCTATCTATCTATCTATCTATCTATCTAAATTTTTTTGGTCTTTTTGAGACAGGTCTCCCTGTAGCCCCCAGCTGGCCTGGAACTTTCTATGTAGACCAGGCTGGCCTTGAACTCACAGAGATCCTCCTGTCTTTGTCTCCTGAGTGCTGCCCAGCTAATCTCTTTTTCTTTAAAACTTAGCCAGTTGTGGCCTTCTAGGTGCATCACATTCTGGTGTATAAGGAAGCCTCACTGGCGAGCGCTGAGGGATGCACTAGTGTTCATTCCACCCCCTGTTCCACTGTGTTCCATGAGCCTTAGGTGTAGAGGTTCTACTGTCGTAGGTGTAGACCTAAGGCTGGGCATCTCTCAGACATACAATTTGAAAAAATTTTACCAGTTGATCTATTCTTTTTTTTTTTTTTTTGGTCTTTTTGAGACAGGGTCTCCCTGTAGTCCCAGTTGTCCTGGAACTTACTCTATAGACCAGGCTGGCCTTGAACTCACAAAGATCCACCTGCCTCTGCCTCCCAAGTGCTAGGATTAAAGGCGTGCACCACCATGCCCAGCTTAGTTGATCTTCTTGATGAATTACAAGGCCCCAGGTCTTCTCCCCAGAACCCAGAACCCCCCCAACTCTTATACACATACACAATTGGCATGCACGTGCATACACAGACATGCACATACACACGTTTATATGCACACATACAGATGTGATTATATTTTGAAGTTTAATGTTGTTAATTAAAGTTGTTCTGTTATTGACCATAACTTTTTAAAATATATATCCCCAGGGAAGGAAAAATATGCAAGATGGTGCAAGTGATGGTGAAATTCCAAAATTTGATGGTGCTGGATACGATAAGGATCTGGTGGAAGCCCTTGAGAGAGACATTGTGTCCAGGAACCCTAGCATTCACTGGTTAGAGTCTTTCAAGTTCTTGAATTAAAGCAGAGGAGAACAGCAAATCATAGGTTGGGCTGGAGTCACTCTCCTCCTGTCCACTGATCTGCTTGTAATGCCTTAATCTGTAATATGAGTACAGGATTGTAGAATGTTTGGTCAAAATCTAACCAAGGATGTTTTATGCGTTAATTGTTGTTGACATACTGACAAAGTTTGGTAACTGAATAACACATTCTAACTAATAACTCCAGTATGTTTTCAGTGGTCATATTATAGAGTATAATAATGTCTTAATAGAAAAATAACTTTGTAAATACATTTAAATCGTTTTGACCATAAATCAAAGATGTCCCTTGAATAAACATGAAACTTTGTTCTTTCCAAGGGATGACATAGCAGATCTAGAAGAAGCTAAGAAGTTGCTGAGGGAAGCTGTTGTTCTTCCGATGTGGATGCCTGACTTTTTCAAAGGAATCAGAAGGCCATGGAAGGTGAGGTTGTTACAGTGGTTTTGAAGCGAGAATCCTGCTTGCGTGATGATAAGAGGCGGCGTTCCTGTCTATCTCTGTGTACTTAAAACCATTTGCAAAGATCAGGGAAGGTCTCCACACACCCAAACACTTGGATTTTAATTTGCAGTTGAAATGTGCTGTAGCCACATGACAGGAGAGATGGGCTTGGAGAGGTCAAACTATAATCTTCAGACTTCTCTCAGGTGCTGAACTAGAGGTTGCATTTAAGAATTTTCTACATGGCTATTTCTGCAAATATAAAGTTAAGTAAATTCAACAGTAGTAGTGTGTAGTCTTCCAGCTAAGTGTTTCAGTGAAGTAAGTACTTTTTAAAAGCTTACATATTTCTGACTAAACATTATATTGATCATCACTTAATCCCTGCTCAGTATAAACCCTCAGGCATAATCAGATTGCTGGTATATTTCTAGCTTGTTCTCTTTCTTAAAGTTTAAGGCTCACTCAGAACTGAGATCGTATAGATATTCTAACAATCCATGAAAAATGAGGTGATTTCCATTCTGTGTCTTCTTTAGTTTCCTTCACATAATTTTGCAGTTTTCATTTGTAGCATTCTTTTTCCTTCTTGGTTAAAGTTATTACTCAGAATATGTTTGGTGGTTGGTAGTGATATAAGTAGGATTGAACCGTTTTTAAACCGGGCCTGGTAGCAGACGTCTTTAATCTTAACACTTGGGAGGCAGAGGCAGAGGCAGGCGGATCTCTGTGAGTTCAAGGCCAGTCTGGTCTACAGAGTGAGTTCCAGGCCAGCTGGGGCTACAGGGAGACCCTGTCTCAAAAAGACCAAAAAAAAAAAAAAAAAAGTAAAGCTGAGGTTTAAAGTATTTATACAACATTGATATACATTATATGTTTTATGGTTTAGCATAATATCTGAGTTGTGTGGTATAGTGTGTAGGATAGATAAGATTTGTGCAATGTGTCCATGTGCATGTGGAGACCACAGTCTGACTTTTGATGTCTTCCTTAATTTCATCCACCTTAGTTTTTGAGAAGGGTCCCTCAAGACCTGGAGCTCGCGAGTAGCTGGCGGCAAAGCATAGGCCCCACGTCCCTTTCCGTCATCTGCATACTTGGATAACTATGGGCTTGGTGTCTGTTGCCTGGCTTTTTATGTGAGTGCAGAGATTCAAACTCAGGGCTTCTTCTTGTGTGGTAAGCACTTTGCCCATGGCCCCTCTTTATCTTAGATTTAATGAAACTTTATTATTCAAAACATTCATTGTTCCATTAAAATGGGTGTCGGGCTGGAAGATGACCTAGCAGTTAAGAGGCACTGACTGCTCTTACAGAGGACCCAGGTTCGATCCCCACACCCACATGGCAGCTGAGTACCGTCTGTAACTCCAATTCCAGGAGAACTCCGGTTCCAGGGGAATCCGACACCCTCTCTGACCTCTACGTGGCATTGCACGACACGGGTGCACAAACTACACATGCAGCAGTACATTCATACACATAAATAAATAATAAAATTTTAAAAGCTATATGTAAATTTTAAAAAAAGAATACATAATAAAATTGGTTTGAGAATAATTTTTAGCTGTGATATTTATAAATTAAAAACGAATGTTTTTAAATGGCAATTCTTCGTATCTTTTTAGAAACTTAAAAATTGCTGTGCATGCGGTTTCTTTTTCTTTTAATATTTATTTATTTATTTATTTATTTATTTAATGTGCATGATGTATTGCCTGCAGAAGAGGCGTCGAATCCCTTGGAAACTGGAGTTGCAGGCAAGTTGTGGATTTCTGGTTGCTGGAATCGAACTTGGGTCCTCTGCAAGAGCAGCCGGTGCTCTTAACCACTGAGCAATCTTTTTTTTTCTGCTTTCCTTTTTTTTTTAAATTTTATTTATTTTTTTATGTGATATGAGTATTGTCTGTATGTAGGTTTTGCACTGTGTTGTGTGCAATGCCACGGGGTCAGAAGAGGGTGTCATTCCCTGGAACTGGAGTTAAAGACGGTTATTAGCCGCCATGTGGTGTGGGTCAGACCTGGTCATCTGCAAGAGCATTGGCACTCTTAACCACTCACCCATCTCTCCAGCCCCCATAGTTGCTTTTCTAACATCAAGTTTTTATTATCAGCTCATATATCTGGATTACAGTAAGATAAAGTAGCAGAAGGCAGTCTCAAGTGCTTGAGTAGCTCAGCAGTGGTGCTCGTCCATGACCATGGGAATTCTGAGGTTGGTCTTAATTCTTTCTGAATTTGGTGGTCTGCAAATTTAAATTCCTACCTTCTTTGATACATTTATCCTATTTTTTTTCTTTTTTGGAGACAGTTCCCTGTAGCTACCTTGGCCTTTACCTCCTATGTAGAAAGGCTACAATCTTACAGAGATCTGCCTGACTCTGTCCCAACACCCAAATGCTGGGATTAAAGGAGTGCTCTCACATTTTATTGGCATCATTCTGTACTTATCTAACCTGTGGTAGGGCAAGATATTTGAGGTAATTTCTTCAAATTGTTTAATTATTCAGGATACATGATTTTTTTTCAGTAAGTCTGGAATTATAAATTGATAAAATTGAAGTTAAAAAGACTTTTTTATGTATTTTTATCTTTATGAGTTTTTTGAGAATTTCATGCAATGTGCTTAATTGTATTTTAGACCCCTTTCCTTTTGTCTGCAGCCCCCCACCCTCTTACTAACCTCCCCACCAGTCTCACTGGTAGTCTGTTTTGCCTGGAGCTGGCTATGTAGATACAGGCTGGCCCTTGACTCACAGAGCATATTCCTGCCTTGCCTCCTAAGTGCTGTGTTAAGGATGTGCACCACCCCACCCAGATGAAGTGGATATTTTTGGGGCTGGAAAGAGATGGCTAGGGTTAAGAGCGCAAACTCTCTTGCGAGGACCCAGTGTCGATTCCCAGCACCCACATGGTGGCTGAAGAACTGTCTCTAACCAGTTCCAGGGAATCCGACACCTCTTCTGACCTCTGTGGCATTGCATGACATGGGTGCACAAACCTACATGCAACAGTACATTCTACACATAAAAAATGAATAAAATTAAAAAAGATATTTTATTGTTTTTAGATCTTTTGCCCTATACTTTAGGCATATTCCCTGTTCAGTCTAACATGTTATAGAAGACAGCCACTTCTCAATTTCAAATCATGTGAATAAAGTAAGATGTAGAATGAGAAAAAGAAAGGGTTTTTGGCAGTACAAGATCTAGGTATTGATCAACTTCAGTTCTGTTAGAGGTGGCTTCCCCAGTGGAAAGCTTACCAGCGGAAGTTATACTTCTAGAACTTTCTCGCTCTATGTCACAGTGACATATNAAAAAAAAAAAAAAAAAAAAAAAAAAAAAAAGATAAAGTGAGGTTTTAAGTATTTATACAACATGTATATCATTATATGTTTATGGTTTATCATATATATGCGTAGTGTGTGGTATATGTGTATGATAGATAAGATTTGTGCATGTGTCCATGTGCATGTGGAGACCACAGTCTGACTTTTGATGTCTTCCTTAATTTCTCTCCACCTTAGTTTTTGGGATAGGATCCCTCACTGAACCTGGAGCTCGGCGATTAGCTAGACAGGCAAACTCTGAGGTCCTCCTGTCTCTTTCTCACCACTGAGATTATAGACTCTGCTGTGCCTGGCTTTTTATGTGAGTGCTAGAGATTCAAACTCAGGGCTTCATTCTTGTGTGGTAAGCACTTTGCCAACTGGCCCATCTCTTTATCTTAGATTTTAATGAAACATTTATTATTCAAAAGAATTCATTTGTTCCATTAAAATTGGGTGTCGGGCTGGAGAGATGACCTAGCAGTTAAGAGCACTGACTGCTCTTACAGAGGACCCAGGTTCGATCCCCAGCACCCACATGGCAGCTGAGTACCGTCTGTAACTCCAATTCCAGGAGAACTCCGGTTCCAGGGGAATCCGACACCCTCTTCTGACCTCCGTGGCATTGCACGACACGGGTGCACAAACCTACATGCAGACAGTACATTCATACACATAAATAAATAAATAAAATTTTTAAAAAGCTATAAAAAATTTGGGTGTCATAAAGTAATACATAATAAAATTGGTTGAGAAATAATTTTAGCTGTGATATTTATAAAATTAAAAACGAATGTTAATTAAATGGTCAATTCTTCGTATCTTTTTAGAAAACTTAAAAATTGCTGTTGCATGCGGTTTCTTTTCTTTTTAATATTTATTTATTTATTTATTTATTTATTTAATGTGCATGAGTGTATTGCCTGCAGAAGAAGGCGTCGAATTCCCCTGAAACTGGAGTTATCTGCTAAGTGGGTGCGGGAATTGAACTTGGGTCCTCTGCAAGAGCAGCCGGTGCTCTTAACCACTGAGCAATCTCAGCAGCCCCTAGCTGCTTTTCTTTTTTTTTAAATTTTATTTATTTTTTATGTGTATGAATGTATTGTCTGCATGTAGGTTTGTGCACCTGTGTTGTGCAATGCCACGGAGGTCAGAAGAGGGTGTCAGATTCCACTGGAACTGGAGTTAAAGACGGTTATTAGCCGCCATGTGGGTGTTGGGGGTCGAACCTGGGTCATCTGCAAGAGCAGTTGGCACTCTTAACCACTACACCATCTCTCCAGCCCCCATAGTTGCTTTTCTTAACATCAGTTTTATTATCAGCTCATATATCTGGATTACAGTAAGATAAAGTAGCAGAAGGCAGTCTCAAGTGCTTGAGTAGCTCAGCAGTGGTGCTCGTCCATGACCATGGGAATTCTGAGGTTGGTCTTAATTCTTTCTGAATTTGGTGGTCTGCAAATTTAAATTCCTACCTTCTTTGATACATTATCCTCTATTTTTTTTCTTTTTTGAGACAAGGTCTCCCTGTAGCTACACTTGGCCTTTACCTTCCTATGTAGACCAGGCTCAATCTTACAGAGATCTGCCTGACTCTGTCCCAACACCCCAAATGCTGGGATTAAAGGAGTGCACTACAATTTATGGCTCATCTTCTGTACTTATCTAACCTGTGGTAGGGCAATATTTGAGGTATTTTTCTTCAAATTGTTTAATTATTCAGGAATACATGATTTATTATTTCAGTAATCTGGAATTATAAATTGATAAAATTGAAGTTAAAAGACTTTTTATGTATTTTATCTTTATTGAGTTTTTTGAGAATTTCATGCAATGTGCTTTAATTGTATTTAGACCCCTTTCTTTGTCTGCAGCCCCCCACCCCTTACTAACTCTCCCACCAGTCTCACTGTGTAGTCCTGTCTTGCCTGGAGCTTGCTATGTAGATCAGGCTGGCCCCTGACTCACAGAGATATTCCTGCCTTTGCCTCCTAAGTGCTGGGTTAAAGATGTGCACCACCCCACCCAGATGAAAGTGGATATTTTGGGGCTGGAGAGATGGCCTAGAGGTTAAGAGCGCCAACTGCTCTTGCAGAGGACCCAGGTTCGATTCCCAGCACCCACATGGTGGCTGAGAACTGTCTCTAACTCCAGTTCCAGGGGAATCCGACACCCTCTTCTGACCTCTGTGGCATTGCATGACATGGGTGCACAAACCTACATGCAGACAGTACATTCATACACATAAAAAATGAATAAAATTAAAAAAGATATTTTATTGTTTTAGACTTTTGCCCTATACTTTAGGCATATTCCCTTTCAGTCTAACATGTTATAGAAGACAGCACATTCTCAATTTCAAATATGTGAAATTAAAAGTAAGATGTAGAATGGAAGAAAAGAAAGGGTTTTGCAGTACAAGATCTAGGTATTGATCAACTTCAGTTCTGTTAGAGGTGGCTTCCCCAGTGGAAAGCTTACCAGCGGAAGTTATACTTCTAGAACTTTCTCGCTCTATGTCACAGTGACATATGGGATGAGAGGGCAAAACTTCTGACTAACCAAAAGTGATTCTAATTTTCAGTGCCAAAAAAAAAAAACAACCCGTGTCAAGAAAATCTTTCAACATGACACCACTTATCCAAAAATTCAGAGGATTCTTGGCATATTTCTTTAAGCAATAAAGGCTTTTTCAATTAAGGGATTTTTTTTTCCTATACCTGGACACCAAACCTGGAGCCTAGTGCCTGCTAAACAACTATTCTGCCACCGAGCTGTATCTTCAACCCTGTTCATGTTAAAAACATGCTATTACAGATTTAGAAGCCTATAGTATAGTGTGAACAAATATGGAAAATCATAAATCAGGGGACTCATGTTATTCCAATACTCATTTTGTTATATTGTTGGGACCTGAACTCACAGTATCTCTAAGGTGTTTCTCTGTTTGTAAAGAACACAGACCTTGGGGGCTGGAGAGATGGCCTAGCAGTTAAGAGCACCGACCGCTCTTACAGAGGACCCGGGTTCGATCCCCAGCACCCACATGGCGGCCGAGAGCCGTCTGAAACTCCAATTCCAGGAGAACTCCAGTTCCAGGGGAATCCGACACCCTCTTCTGACCTCCGCGGCATTGCACGACATGTGTGCACAAACTTGCATGCAGACAGTACATTCATACACATACAGAAATAAATAAAAATTAATAAAGAACACAGACCTTGAATCTAGACCTTCTGAGTGTGATTCTGTCTCTTTTTTCCTCATTTACTAGCTTTGTAATCTTGACCAAGCTAATAAGCTTCACCATGCCTTAGTTTCCTTACAAGATGGAAATAATAATAGCTCTTTTATAGGACATTGTTAAGGAAAAAATGGTTAATGACACCTTAGAACAATACCTGCTAACAGGTAGAACTGCATTAGGGATAAGTAAAGAACTTACCAAAACAGTAAACCTGTGCACTGAAAAGGTTATAAAAGACTGAGAAAAAGATGCAAGACAGGACTTGTGTATGACAGCATCCATGAGCTCTGACGGGGGGCGGGGCATGAGGGGTGGGCATGGATGGGGGAATGAGTCTAAATTTGATTAAGAAATGTATGAAATGCGCTCACTAAAAATTAAAAAGCTAAAAAAGAAAAAAAATGAAGCAAATGAGAAGAGGATTCTGTGGAAATCAGATTGGCTTGCCAGGTTGATACTGGCTTTGGGAAGAATTCTGAGCAGGAAAGTTACATATTTACACTGGAGAGTTGGGAAAAGCAATCTGCTTACAAGCAGTGGTGGAAGGCAGGAGGAAGAATGTGTTCAGAATAGTTGGTAGGAGTTTAGGCTTAAATTGCAAATGGCCTTGTCACTTTTCTGTTGCTGTGATAAAACCACCATGACCAAGGGAACTTATAAAAGGAAGAGTTTATTTGAGCTTACAATTGACGGTTCCAGGGAATTAGAGTCCATTGTGGTTGGGAGGCATGGTGGCAGGAGCTGGAGCACAAAGCTGAGGTTCCCATCTTCCAATGAGCACAGGAAGCAGAGAGAGACACTGGAGAGCTGCGAGGCTTGTTGAACTCCCTAAGCCTGCCCCTAGTGACATACTTCTTCCAACATGGCCACACCTTCTAAGACTTCCCAAAACAGCGCCACCAACTGGGGACAATGTCTGAATTCTTGGAGCCTATGGGAGACATTCTCATTCAAACCACCACAGCCTTTTAGGATGGTGATTATGAGAGTAGGAGTGGAAGGCAGATTCAGTGGTTTTCAGTGAGGGTGGTTGGTAATGGGGATCACACAGACACGGGGCTTGGAAGGAGGAAGACTGGGACTTGTTGATACTAGAAGAAACAGTGAATTCCTTTTAAGTTTTAGATTTTAGTACAATATGCCTGTAGAAACATATGACTAGGAAATTGGAGAGAGTGATGAGCCAATGAGAGAATAGGAGACACGAAATGCCTTCTCAAACCACGTGTCTCTGCAGTGATTTTGAAGAGTCATAGTAAGCTTCTACCTTATACATTTTTTAAATTTTTTTAATTTATTCTTGTATGTGTATGAATGTACTGTCTGCATTTAGGTTTGTGCACCCATGTCCTCAATGCCACGGAGGTCAGAAGAGGGCGTCGGATTCCCCTGGAACTGGAGTCAAAGATGGTTCTCAGCCACCATGTGGGTGTTGGGGGATCGAACCCAGGTCCTCTACAAGAACAGTTGGCACTCTCAACCCCTAAGCCATCTCTCCAGGCCCTACCTTATACATTTTAAGTTCACATTTTTTCAGTGCAACTTTTAAATAATATTCATAAAATATAGATTTTCATATATTGTTTTTCAGTGGCTAAATAAATGAATGTGTGTGTGTATGTGTGTGTGTGTGTATGTGCATATGTGTGTTCAAATCACTCTTAACATTGGGACTCTCCTTTAGTTTTTACCACCAAGCCTATCTTAGCACTTTTAAAACTACACTATCATTTTTTTTTCACATAAATTTATTTATTTATTTTTAACAAATCTAGACCCGTGTTCCCGCTCATTCCCCCACCCCACCAGAGCTCGTGCATTCTGCCAAACATGCTTTCTATCTCTCAGTCTTTCTCAGTATTTTCCATGGGAAAGTTGACTGTTTTGAGCAGAAGTTCACCGTCTCAGTCAGTTCTTTGATGCAGTCTTTTCTGTTGTTGTTGTTGTTTCCAAAATGTATTATGCCCAACTGCTTTGTACAAAAGCTCAGGGGGCCCTACACAAGAAATACTTACAACTGGGTAGTTGGCACTAGCATCCACAGATGAGGGATACCATTCGTCGTTTGTTTTTCTGGGACTGTGTTACTTCACTCAGCATGATGTCCTCTAGCTCCAGCCATTTTCCTGCAAAGCTCGTGATGTCGTCTTTCTTTACTGCTGCATAGAACTCCATTGTGTAGATGTACCACATTTTCTCTATCCACTCGTCAGTTGAGGGGCATTTAGGTTGGTTCCAGCTCTTTGCTATTGTGAAGAGAGCTGAAATAAACATGGCCGTGCATGTATCTCTGTGGTGGCGTAAGTCTTGAGGGTACATGCCCAGGAGTGGTATGGCTGGGTCGGGTGGCAAGTTCATTCCAAGTCTTCCAAGGGTTCTCCACACTGCTTTCCATAGTGGCTGTACGAGTTTACATTCCCACCAGCAGTGGATGAGTGTTTCTCTTTCCCCACAACCTCTCCAGCACTTGGTATCATTTGTTTTCTTGATCCTAGCCAGTCTTACTGGAGTAAGATGATATCTTAAAGTGGTTTTGATTTGCATTTCCTTAATGATTAGTGATGTTGAGCAGTTCTTGAGGTGTTTCTCAGACATCTCTAATTCCTCGCTTGTGAAGTCTCTGTTCAGTTCTTATCATTTACTTATCTGTATCTATCATTTACTTATCTGTATCTTCTAGATTAAAGTTTTAAAGGTTTTTGTGTGATTCCTAACCACCTCAGTTCTGTATCCTCAGCACCTAGCAGTTGTTAGCATTTAACAAACGGACGTCAGCTACACACACCTTCATTTGCTGTGCAGCCAGTGACAGATGACTGCAAAGGCTAGCATGATGAGTAAAAAGCAGCTCCCATGAAGCTTATGGTCTCTGTGCATACAGACAGATATTATAATGAAGACAAGCTGTTGAATACAGTATTTGTTGAGGACAGTGACTTGTGTAATAATGAACAAGTTGCTGTGGCAGCAGAGAGGAATAGTAAATCTGCTATGGAGAGTAGTGTCAGGGTGTGCTTCCCAGAGCAAGTGGCTGTGAACTTGAGAGGTGAATAGAAATTCAGCAGGCAGATGTGATTAGGAAAAGCACTGAGGCAGAGTGGTATTGGTATTGGTGTGTTGGGTTGATGGGCACTAGATTCTTATCTCAGAGCAAGGAATCGAATAGAGACACATGGATAATATTATAACAAGCAAAGCAAGTGAATTTATTATGAAAGGACACATTTGCAGGACAGGAAATGGGCTAGGGTGGGGATAGTTTAGCAGCTCAGACAGCCCCAGTGTACAAAGCATTGGGCTTTTATGTCACATACTGTGGGCTTTGCTGGATCATCTGTATAGCACAAGCTTTTCCATTAATGCTGATACATGTTGTTCTACATACAACTTTATGCATTTAAAAAATATTTTATTTTTTTATTTTATGTGTATGAGTGTTACTGCCTGCATGTAAATGAGTTCATCTGTGTCATGCAATGCCTCGGAGGCCAGAAGAGAGTGTTGGGTTCTCGTAGTACTGGAGTTAAAGACAGTTCTTAACCATCATGTCAGTCATGCCAGTGCTCTTAACTGCTAAGCCATCTCTTCAGCTCCAACTTTACCCATTTCATGCTTCTTAAATCTCTACCCAGGAATGTTCAGCTTGGTATTATAATGAGCCATAGGTTACCTTCAGGCACTGGAGTGCTTCTGTGTTTGTGCTAGTGGACAGATTTAATTGACTTCAGCTGAGGGATTTCCAACTTTTTGCTTTGTCAGCTGGTTTCTTTCACATATGGAGCTCAGAGGCAGACTGCTGCTAATTTGTCAGTCTTTGCAAAGGCTTTCCAGACCTTACTCTGTTTCCCACTCTTCTGCCTCAACTTCTCTTAAAAGCTGGGGTCTTGGGAGAACTGAAGGATGATGGTGTCTTCTATGAAATACTTCATGCTTTTGAGAGCATAGCACTCACCTAAGAAGGATCATGAAACTCTGATTCTGATCATTGGTAGAAGAGGAGGAGTTAGAGCCTGTCCTAGGAATGGGCTGGAATCCCTAAATTATAAGAAGTTTAGACTGAAACTTATGTATGCTAGAAGAGACAGATTTTTACAGGGAAGTTAAAAATACAAGGTCCAAGTAAGAGTTACCTTATACTAACCAATGGCTCTCAGAACAGGCTCCAAGAACGCCACGACCAGGCGTAACTGCATCCTTGTGTAGCTTGTTTGTGGAGGTGAGGTGCTTGGTTAGTAAATTTTTAATATTGTTTTGAATTTTTGACCACCTTGCCGACCCCAAAATAGCATTTCTCTTTGAGCCTGAGGCAGGTTCTCCCTTGGGCCATTGCGAGGATGTCGAGCACCATCAGGTCTTGTAGTACAGGTGTCAGCACCATTTTAACTGTTTGAGTGAGTTCCCTCAACTATCAGAACAAAATGCTTATGGTTTTACATTGAAGATGTGGCAAAGCACAATTCCAAGAAAGAATCCAATGGTGAAAGGTGTAAAGGAAAACAATGTGAGATTATAATCACTGAGTACCAGTGGTGCAAAAGAAACATAATGAAGAAAGCAAAAATATAAAGTAAATTTACAGTTACTAACAGACTTATAGTAGGACTTGCCTTTGCATTTAAGAAGTCAAGACATCCTTTTCTCTTGTTTGAAGAGAATTTTTAAGTCTTAGGTGTGCAGGTATAAGTGACATTATCTTCAGGATACTCTTGAGACTGTGAAGACTTAGAAGAGAGGTTTTATTTTAGAGAATAACTTTTGGAGTCTTTTAGTCTAGGTCATGTAGGCCTCTATCCTCCCTGAGCAAGTGTCATCAAATAGATGGTAGTTACACCACTGACAGGGCAGTAGCTGAGTAAAATGTAATTGTCAATCCTTTCAGTTATTCAACTATTTGTACTAAGTTAAAGAAAGGCGGTGGCTTAATTCTCTGGATAATGTAGAAACAGAGCAGGCAGGCTTTATGGCTGTGGATCGTGGGCATAGTGAGTAGAACAGTGAATGTGTCTCCACCTAACATGACTCAATGATTTTTTTATTTATTTATTTTTTTCTTAGAACAACAGAATCTATGTTCCCCTTAGTCCACAAGCATTGTTAGCTTATCTGTGTCCTCACGGGGTGGCCCATTCTCTCTCTGTTTGATGTCAGATGGGCTTACATTTAATTTGGGGACAGAGTTACCAAGCATGTCTATAGCGTTATTGTAGTTGTTACAGTTGTAAACATCCTAGCTAGCGTGTCTTTAAGTGATGATTCCAAATGGTATACCTTGTTATTAGGTGATGTATAGGGCAATTTTGAAAGCTGGGGATGACAATTACTGCTTTGATTTTTGGGCATCTCCACCAACATTTGTTACTATACAAGTTAGTAAGAGGTCCTGGTTTATCAATGACAGCAGTGAACAAAGCCCCAACACTGGATAGAAAATTAACATTTTTGTCTGTCATATCAAGAGTTACCCACAGTAGGCTGCGGAGATGGCTCAGTGGATAAGAGCACTGGCAGTGCAAGCCTAATGACCTGAGTTTAAATAGCCCTGCCTAGAAACCCAGTGCTTGGGTGGAGACAAGAGGATCCTGGGAGCTCACTGGCTAGACAAAACAAGCAAGCTTTAGGTTTATCAAAAGACCCTGTCTCAAGAGAAATAAGGCAGAGAGCAATAGAGCAGGACAGTAGACATCCCCCTCTGGCCTCTGAATATGTGCATGGATACACACATATACATACATGCATTTCACACACAAATACACTACACACACACACAAATATGTCACGAGCACACACCACACATGTACATTTACCACACACACATACACACACACACACACACACACACACACACACACACACACCCAGGCTCCTTAAGTTATTTATGGTTGCTTGGGTGGGGCTTCACCAGGGAACCAAGAACAGCTTTTGTCTTCAAGGGCAGTCATAGTTGGAAGTGAAAGCCCCTCCTCCCTTCAGAGAGTGACCATCACACCACACATATATCCCAGGCTAGCCTCAAATTTGCTATGTAGCAAAGGATGACCTTGAACTCTGATTTTCCTGCCTCTATACCCCAAGTGCTTAGATTACAGGTATGTGCCGCCACACCTGGTTTATGTGAAACCGGGATGGAGTCCAGGGCTTGGTGCACACTGGATCAGCACTCTTACAGCTGGGATGGAGTCCAGGGCTTGGTGCACACTGGATCAGCACTCTTACAGCTGGGATGGAGTCCAGGGCTTGGTGCACACTGGATCAGCACTCTTACAGCTGGGATGGAGTCCAGGGCTTGGTGCACACTGGATCAGCACTCTTACAGCTGGGATGGAGTCCAGGGCTTGGTGCACACTGGATCAGCACTCTTACAGCTGGGATGGAGTCCAGGGCTTGGTGCACACTGGATCAGCACTCTTACAGCTGGGATGGAGTCCAGGGCTTGGTGCACACTGGATCAGCACTCTTACAGCTGGGATGGAGTCCAGGGCTTGGTGCACACTGGATCAGCACTCTTACAGCTGGGATGGAGTCCAGGGCTTGGTGCACACTGGATCAGCACTCTTACAGCTGGGATGGAGTCCAGGGCTTGGTGCACACTGGATCAGCACTCTTACAGCTGGGATGGAGTCCAGGGCTTGGTGCACACTGGATCAGCACTCTTACAGCTGGGATGGAGTCCAGGGCTTGGTGCACACTGGATCAGCACTCTTACAGCTGGGATGGAGTCCAGGGCTTGGTGCACACTGGATCAGCACTCTTACAGCTGGGATGGAGTCCAGGGCTTGGTGCACACTGGATCAGCACTCTTACAGCTGGGATGGAGTCCAGGGCTTGGTGCACACTGGATCAGCACTCTTACAGCTGGTATGGGTCCAAGGCTTGGTGTACACTGGATCAGCATTCTTTTTTATTTTATTTTATTTTATTTTATTTTATTATTTATTTTTGTATGTGTATGAGTGTACTGTCTGCATGTAGGTTTGTGCACCCATGTCGTGCAATGCCACGGAGGTCAGAAGAGGGTCTCGGATTCCCCTAGAACTGGAGTTCTCCTGGAATTGGAGTTACAGATGGTTCTCAGCCACCATGTGGGTGCTGGGGATTGAACCCGGGTCCTCTGCAAGAGCAGTCAGTGCTCTTAACCGCTAGGCCATCTCTCCAGCCCCACTGTCTTTTATAAGCCCCTGTTCTAGTTTGTCTTCCATTGCTGTGACAAACTACTCTGACCGACACCAACTTGGGGAGGAAAGGGTTTATTCAGCTTACATCTCCTGGGTCACAGTTCATCACTTAGGGACCCCAAGGCAGGAACTCAGGGCAGGAACCTGGAGGTAGGAGCTGAAGCACAGGCCATGGAGGAATGCTGTTCACTGGCTTGCTCCCCTGGCTCATGCCCAGCCTGCCTTCTTATACAGTACACAACAACCTGTTCAGGGTGGCACCACTCATTGTGCGCTGGGCCCTCCCACACTGCTCGACCATCAAGACAGTACTCCACAGATGTGGCCACAGGCCAATCCAGTGGAGCCAATTCGCCAGTTGAGGCTCCCTCAACCCAGGTGTGTCAAGTTGACACTAAAGCTATCCAGCACAACCCCTAAACAGGAAGACCTGGGAACACCTTGGCTTTAAAATGACTATTTTTTTTTCTTTTTAGTTCCAAATCGGTTGAGATAAGTACCTTGAAAAACTTGTCTTTCAAAAAAGTAATACAGAGGCAGAGAGTAGTAGCTCCTACACCTTAGTGCCATAATTGTACAATACATCCATATATACATTTAAATTAGGTGTGCTGAGAATAGTAACTTTAGTACATGGTAGGTTAAAAAAATGTGAAAATGAAGTGGCCACAGATTTTGTTACTCAGTAGTGTTCAAGAATTCTCAGGGCTTTTTGAGTTTCTTCTCTTACTGCTTTATACATAAAATGTCACCTAAGCTGGGTGTGGTGGTGTGTGCCTGTAAACCCAGCACTTGGGAGGCAGAGGCAGGAGGATCTCTGTGAGTTCAAGGCCAGCTGGGACTAAAGGGAGACCTTGTCTCAAAAAGACCAAAAAAAAAAAAAAAGTCACCTAAACAATTATTGGAATGCACATTACACAGTTGCATTAAATAAACTCAGTAAGAGCGAAGACAGAAGTTTATAATCTTATAATTTCGGGTGTAGGGAAGGTCCTGTAACAAAAGCATCAAGAAGGGAAACCTGCTACGTAGACTTCAGTTAATATCTTTTCTTGTTTATGAGAAAAATGCTGGAGGGAGCCTCAAGGAGCTTTTTTTTAATAGCTAGGAAAGGGTTTGGATGGTTCCTGAATTTAGAGTTTAGGAGTGTTTGAACATACAAAATAGATTTCAAAATTTGTGCTTTCAGGAACTTACCAAACAAAATTAGCCAGTGGGTCAGAATTCTTCAGAATCCCTAATTATTATAGAAAAAGTAGTGTTAGTTATATATCTGATTCCCACTGAAATTGTTGGCAGAGGTAATATTTAAAAAATTCATTTATTATTCAAGACTCAGAGGATTGATTTCCTTGAATAATTTTATTCCTTACTGATTTGTTTTTATAGGATACTTTGTTTTTAAAGGTAAGATGTAACTAATTTAATTTTTAGTCTATTTAGTGGCTCATTCATCACTAACACTATGTGTACTGTCTAGTACATTAAACTGATACACCTCTAGCTAATTTGTTATGCTTAATCAATGCTGGATTTGTTACCTTATTAATGTACAGTGGGCCTTTATTTTAGACCAAAAGCTATATCATGAATGAATTCTGAAACATAATAATTGTCCTTTATAGAATGCAAGGAATGTATGGTTCTTTACGTAGTAGAAAATTATCTTATTTTCATTATATTTAATAAGAACAGTCGCTCTTAAATAGTTTACAAAACTTCAGGAATATCTTCTCTTAGGTTTAAGAAAGGTTCTTTCTAGCCGGGCGTGGTGGCTCACACCTTTAATCCTAGCACTTGGGAGGCAGAGGCAGGCGGATCTTTGTGAGTTCAAGGCCAGCCTGGTCTACACAGTGAGTTCCAGGACAGCTGGGGCAACAGGGAGACCCTGTCTCGAAAAGACAAAACAAAAAAAGGTTCTTTCTAAATGTTAGAGGTTCTTTGTTGTTCGTGATTTTGGTTTTCCCCCTTCCTTTCTCTCTCCCTTTTCCCCTCCCTCCCTTTGGTTTTCATGAGACAGGGCCTCCTATGTAGCCCAAGTTAGCCTCCAACTCTGGCTCCTCCACCTCTGCCTCAAGTGCTAGGATGATAGGTGTGAACCACCACACCTGCTCAGTCTAAGGCCTTTATTAACTCAGCACTGTCTGCCTCTGATTTGTGACACTTGAATCACTTTTTATCATTTCATGATATGTTTGCCAAGTGCACCATTTTACTGTGACAACTGAGTTTATATTTTAATGGGAAATCTTTATGTCCTTCAACATTATCAGTTGATAATTTATGAAAAGCATTTTAATATGGTAGGTTGTTTAATTCATCTTGAAATTTCAGGGTGTGCTGATGGTTGGACCTCCAGGTACTGGTAAGACCATGCTAGCTAAAGCTGTTGCTACGGAGTGTGGTACGACATTCTTCAATGTCTCCTCTTCTACACTGACATCTAAATACAGAGGGGAATCTGAGAAGTTAGTCCGTCTGTTATTTGAAATGGTAAGTGATGATGGATGTGCATTTCAGAGTACTGTTTGATGGGTTATAGTGCCTAGCAACCCAAGTCTGTTCATGTAGAACTCTTTGAAAAGACCAGTATTATAACAGTTGTGCATGCATGCAGTGTATTTGTGGGGTACTTGGCATATCTTCAGTGTTTCTTCCTCTCTGAGATGAAAGAAGGCCCTTTGGCATCCTGTCCAGTGAGAGAGGAGATTTTGGGATATGTGAGTGTTTGGCATTTCTGGATGTGCACTGGTGATACAGCAGAATATTTTAATATACATTTTAAAAATCAGCCAAAACCTGAGCTTCATTAGACAATGATTTATCATTTAAAATTGTTTTAAAAAATTGTTTTCATGATGCAAATTTCTCACATAAAACTAGAAAGAGTAATACAATCTATGTATTTATCACCCAACTTCACCCACCATATACATTTTCCTTTTAGATTTCATTTTCCTGAAATGAGTAATTGGTTTAGTCTATGTAAGTAACCAACTGGTGGTGGTACTTCAGTAGAGAGAAATTTCAGCTTTTGTTTGCCATTATTTGAAAAGGCGAAAGATAAAGTCAATCTGAAGAGAAACCAGAGTATTTGCCAATATTTTTAAGGAGAAGAATATTATTTAAAATATTTAGATTTTTTTAATTTCAAGCTAGAAAAAAATAAAATATTTAGATTGTTTTATGAGACCACTGAGTGATACTTTAAAATATTTTCCCAAAGGCTAGGTTTTATGCTCCTACCACAATCTTCATTGATGAAATAGATTCTATCTGTAGTCGAAGAGGAACCTCTGATGAACATGAAGCGAGTCGCAGAGTCAAGTCTGAACTTCTCATTCAGATGGATGGTAACTGATGTTTAATGATTGCCTCAGAACTATTATTTCTTTTGAACTTCGTCTAGATTCATGCTTTGAAAGTTCTCAATGAATGGATTAAAAGGCAGCTGTAATGTGCTTTTAATCACTTACCCACCCACTTGTTCATATATTCAGAAGCACTTACTGAATAGTTACTGAATCATGTACCAGCTCAGGTTCTAGGTTACTAAGAAAAAGAACATCATGGCCTTCAAGGAATTTTCTATTAGAGCTAAGGCCCTAGAGGTGTGACCTGCAGTACTGGAAGCTTTCAGACCCATTTAAAAGGTCTCCAGATACTGTACTGTTTTAATAATAGTATCAAGACTTTGGTTACTGTTTTTACTTTAGTTTTCTCACAAGTATATGGTAGAATTTTCCAGAGGCTACAAGACCTGGGAGTGTCATAAAAGACGGAAAGGGGAAGCAGGTGGGAGAGTCCCGCTGTTCTCTTACACAGACATAAAACATGTTCAGAAGTCTTCTTAGTAATTTTGGGGAAGTTTTGAAAAATTTGCTTATTTTTCTTAAAATAGGTTGTCTTTTTTTTCAAAGCCAATTTTTAAAAAAATTCTTAAAATTTATTTATTATTATTATTATTTTTTTAATTTTTATTTATTTCTGTATATGTATGAATGTACTGTCTGCATGCAAGTCTGTGCACCCGTGTCGTGCAATGCCGCGGAGGTCAGAAGAGGGTATCGGACTCCCCTGGAACTGGAGTTCTCCTGGAATTGGAGTTTCAGACGGTTCTCGGCCGCCATGTGGATGCTGGGGATCGAACCCGGGTCCTCTGTAAGAGCGGTCGGCGCTCTTAACCGCTAGGCCATCTCTCCAGCCCTATTTATTATTTTTTATGTGTATGAGTGTGCTGTCTGCATGTAGGTTGGTGCAACTGTGTTGTGCAATGCTGCGGAGGTCAGAAGAGGGCATCGGATTCCCCTGGAACTGAAGTTAAAAATGGTTCTTAGCTGCCATGTGGGCGCTGGGAATGCAATGCGAATCCTCTGCAAGAGCAGTCTGTGCTCTTGACCGCTGAGCCATCTCTCCAGCCCCTCAAAGCCAATTTCTGTTGAAGCTTTGTGCATTTAAAGAGGTTGTCTATCTTAATGAGTTGTGTATTCTTATTTTATAATGAATATTTTGAACATTTTTGTTATTTTTAAATTGATTGTGTTGAGGATGGAACCCAGAACCTTGTGCCTGATAGGCAAGTACCACTCAGCCAACACCCCAGCTGCCCCTCATTTTAATTTCTAATGGTAAATATTGATAGATATTATACACCATACACAAACCACACACATATAATATATGTATTTTGGAATTCCCAATAATTTAATGTAAAAAGGTCCTAAGACCAAAAACTTTGAGGCCCACTGCTACATAATAGGTAGACAACTGGTCAGAAAATTCTACAGTAGAAGTCACTCTGATCAGAGTAAGAGAATTGTGGAACAGGGTGGCTTAAGTACTTTGAAACACTGGCTAGAGTTGTCCAGACAAAAAAAGGCAATTTGGGAGTCATAGGCAGAAGATAGTTAAGACCTCAGAGAGTTGCTTTCTAGAGGTATCTTATTCTGGTAGTTGTGTGAAGCACAATAGGCAGTTTAAGCAAACCATGAGAAAAGTTAAAAATGTGTTTAAAATACCCAGGGCGTAGGGACTAGAACAATAGCTCAGTGGTTAAGAGCACTGGCTGCTCTTGCAAAGAACCCAGTTTTGGTTCCCAGCACCCACCTGGTGGCTAACAGCCATTCGTAACTACAGTTCCAGGGGATCTGATACCCTCCTCTGGCCTCTGCTGGCATTACACACATGTGGTGCGCTTACATACATGCAAGCCAAGCACTCACACACATAAAAAATAAGATATTTTTAAAAATATCCAGAGTATATTGGTTCAAATTACCCACCAACTATGTGTACAGTGCCAGGCACTACAAGACAAATAAAATGATGTATGTACAAAGAGTCTTTTCCTGCAGTCAGTTTACTATGGAGTATGTTTTATTTAGGGGGAAAACTTTAGGTCTTTAAAATTCCAATACAGTTTCATTGAACTGTGTTTGTGACTGCTGATTATTAGTTGAAGAAATGTGTTTTTGTGATAATTGAAGAGGAATTTAGTAATAATTTACTTTGGAAAATGCATATTGATCTCTATGTATGTACTAGATATTTCACTGTTGTCCAGAGTTGGTTGTAAAATCTGGATTTTTTTGTCCTAACATTTTAATTGTAGATTCTGCATGCATATCTGTAGTTGTTTTGGTTATAAAACACTATGCAGTATTTTCATCCACATTTCATGATTTCTATTTCTAAATGTCTTCCCTTTGTTAAATGTTATTACAAGTCATGTAAAAGTTCAAAGGTAAAATTATTGCAATATGACCTGTCTTTCAAATTTTTGAGCATGCCACAATATTAAATAAATGTGAACTCTTAGTTTTCCTCACTTCTTTAGAAAACCAACTAAATTAAAACCCCAAGCTAAAATTTTTGAGGAAATTTACAGTGAAAAAAATTAAAGAATAGACTAGAACCCAGTTTCTGATGCTGCTTCTCTTTAGAAGAAATACGCATTATTTTCCTGCAGAAAATTCAGTTTGTCTTGGATTAGAAGAAGCGTGCCCTAGACTGTGCATTCTTCTGCTTCCTTGTTTGTAGTTAAATGTTGATGTCTGGCTTTGCTACTGTATAGAGGTCAAAGAGACCATGCAGTTCTCCTCATTGATGCTACCACTGGGCACAGTGGCTAACATTTAGAAACAAGTTAAAGGACTGTTATAAAACACTGGCAATTGTTTCCCTGCTTACTTGCTAGGAGTTGGAGGAGCTTTAGAAACCGACGATCCTTCCAAAATGGTGATGGTCTTGGCTGCCACTAATTTCCCATGGGACATTGATGAAGCTTTGAGGAGGAGACTAGAAAAAAGGATATATATCCCACTCCCAACAGGTAGGGCCTTCCTTTTACTAGATTTTGAACTTTCAACTTTCTGTCATTTCCTGTTACCCTTTTCTATTTATTTAAATGTTTGTTTTCATTGTCATTCTGTTTAAAGACATTTATGGCATTATGAAGCCAGTTTGTAGTAGGCAGAAACAGGCTACACTGTACTATCAAAGTCCTTTGCATTTCAGAGACATTCTTAGCTTCAGAGCAATGTTTGTGTTAATATGTTTGGTAGTATTTAAGTTTTTGTTTTTAAAATGGAAAAGTTTCATTAACCTTATATAAGTATTAAAAATAAAGTTGTGTGAGGAAGAGCTGGTCTTAAATTGAGGGACTCTAGATAGCCTGATTGAGCTCAGTGGATGAACTTGCACTGAGATTCGCCAGGGACACTAATTTGACACAATAGACCTTAAGAAAAATGAAAGAATATGTGAATCCCAATGGGGGGCTGTAGCAGGGTGCCAGTAGAGAAGGCGGCATAAAAGATTATTTTGATTGAGATGTTATATATGCAATACACCAAAATTTAATAAAAATTAAGAAAAGTCTTAGGGCCTTTAAAAACTGTCACGTTTGTGCACCAGCAGGGCATATTTTTAATCCCAGCACTTGGAATGCAGAAACAGTCAGATCTCTGTGGGATTGAGGCCAGCCTGATTCTACATAGTTCCAAGCCAGGTGGGGCCACAGGGGACCCTATCTCAAAAAGACCAAAAAAATAAATAAAAAGAAAGTCTGAAAAGTGTAATTTTCTTTTAATAAATGTTGAAATTTTCTTAAACTATTTTTATCTTTCTCCTTCGAAATAAAATTTATATACGCTAAGCTGGGAGTGAGTGGTGCCTTTAATCCTAGCACTTGGGAGGTAGAGGCAGGCAGATCTCTGTGAGTTCAGGGCTAGCCTGGTCTACAACTGTCCAGGACAGTTAGGGCCACCGGAAGACCTGTCTCAAAAAGACCAAAAAGAAAAAGAAAAAAATGTACACTGAAAGGTATATATTGTTGATAAGTATTCAATATTCATGTTATTCAATACTCTAGTTAGAGTACTTATGTTACCCTAGCCAGTTTCTGTGTGCCTCACCATTTGATTCACACCCTATCACATATTAACTGTACCTGAGTTTATTCCTGCAGACCAGTTTTCCTTCTGGCTAAACATTGTACAAATAGATTTATAACAGCATGTAGTCTCTATCTGGCTACTTTCATTAATTGAACTTTTTGAGATATGGGCATGTGATTGTACATGTCAGTAGTTTATTCTAGATATGATGACACTACAATTTGTTTATTCTGTTGATGGGTATGTGAGGTATTTGTAGTTTTGAGCTATTATGAATAGAGGTATAAACATTTTGCAAATATTTTTATGCATGAATGTTTTTAGTTCTTTGGGATTAATAAGAACAGAATAGATTTGTCATAGGGAAGGTATGTGTTTAATTTTATGAAACTGACACTCTACCTACTTTTCCAACAAGGCACTTATGTTTAACTTTATAAGAAATACCAAAGTGTTTCCAGGGTTGTTCATTTTATACTGTCACCGTCAATGCCAATGCTGTTGTTTCCTTGCCAGCAATTTCTATGGCCAGTATTTTAATTTTATTCATTCCCATCAGTGTGAAATGGTGTTCCATTATGGCTTCAATTTGTGTTTCTTTTATGCCTTAATATGTTGAGCACCTTTTTATGAACTTACTCGTTATTTTCATATCTTTTATGTAGTATTTCTTTTATTTTAGAATTGTTGTTTTATTAATGCTTTATATAAATTTATTATCTCTTAAAATATTTATTATTTTTATTTTTATGTGTATGAGTATATCGCCTGCATGTAAGTGCACCAGTGTTATTGCAGTGACCACTGAGATCAGAAGAGGCCATAGGATCCTTCGGAACTGGAGTTACAGATGGTTGTTAGCTGCCATTTGGGTGCTGAGAATCGATCCTCTGCAAGAACAGTCAGGGCTGAGCCATCCCTCCAGCCCAAAATTTATTATCTTTGTATAAAAATGTCCTTCCAGCTTTTAGTTTGGTTTTCAATTTTCTTAATGGTGTCTTTTGATAATCAGAAGATTTTAATCTTTAATACTTCAATTTTGGTAAAGTCCTTTTGTCAAATTTTTCTTTCATGACTAAGGCTTCCTGTTTTTTGTTTTTTTTTTTGTTTTTTTTGGTCTTTTCGAGACAGGGTCTCCCTGTAGTCCCAGCTGTCCTGCAACTCACTCTGTAGACCAGGCTGGCCTTGAACTCACAAAGATCCGCCTGCCTCTGCCTCCCAAGTGCTATGATTAAAGGCGTGCACCACCACGCCCGGCAGGCTTCCTGTATTTTAAGAAATCTTTATTTACTCCAAGGATGCAAAGCTTTTCTTTTTTAGAAATTATATTTGGCTCTGTGATCTTCTTGAATTAATTGTATATGTGTGAGCAGATTGGCTTTTATTTTTCTATGTGCGTATCCAGTTGTTCTAGTACTACTTGCTGAAAGGAATTTTCTTAGTGGAAAAAAATCAATAAAATCTTAAAACTGGAATCTTGGAGAATATATTCCTGACAGTAATGGAATTAGATTAGGAATCTACAGTAAAGTCTTTAAACCATCCCTAATCTTTTGTTACTAAACAATTTAGTTCTAAATAACCAAAGGGCCAAAGAAAGAAGCAAAAAATGGAAAATATTTTCAACTTAGTAGCAGAGAAAATGACATCACAAAATTTGTTTTATGTGGTCAGAGTGTAGTACTTGAAGTTCTTTTGAATGTATACATTAAGACAGACGGTTTAACCAGGCATGGTGGTACACACCTTTAATTCTAGCACCTGGGAGGCAGAGGCAGGTAGATCTTTGTGAGTTCAAGACCAACCTGGTCTACATAGCGAGTTCCAGGACAGCCGGAGCTACAGGGAGACCCTGTGTCCTCAAAAAAACCAAAAAAAAAAAAAAAAAAAAAAAAGGGCTGGAGAGATGGGCTTAGCGGTTAAGAGGCACCAACTGCTCTTGCAGAGGGCCCAGTTATGATCCCCAGCACCCACACGACGGCCGAGAGCTCCAGAATCTTTTAACTCCAGTTCCAAGGGGGATCCGACACCCTCTTCTGACCATCGCGGCATTGCACGACACGGGTGCAGCAAACCTACATGCAGACAGTACATTTCATGACACATAAAAAATAAAATATAAAAAAAGAATTTTTTAAAGGCATTTAATTATTACTTACTATTTTTAACTTTGGAAAAAGAGAAAAGAAGGTTTAAATCATTACTATTTTTAACTTTGGAAAAAGAGAAATGGTAACCTGATAGAAAGGAAACCTAAATAAGAAAATACATAAGTGAAATATAAATTAAAACAAAGCAAATATTGGCCTTTTTGGAAAAATATAATAATAGTGATTAATCTTTAGAGAATGATTCAAGAACAAGAGGGAGATAAATTACCAATATTAGGAATGAAAGATGTGTCATCACTATATACAGACACTAAAAGGAAGATGAGCCATGGGAACCTGTCTTGTCAACTAGTAAAGGTCAAATCGCCCAGAATTTTCTTCATTGCATATCTTTGGATCAGTGTGGACCATGTAAACAGTTATGTGTACAAAATACACAGCTGTAAATCTTTACAATTAAAAAAGAAGAGTGGCTTTAAATTGATACTTGTTTTTTTTGTGTTTATTTTGGTTGTTGTTGTTTTTTTTAATATGTTTTTGTTTTTTTTTTTTTTTGGTTTTTTTTTTTTATGGGGTTTTTTTGTGTTTTTTTTTTTTTTTTTTTTTTTTTTTTGTTTTTTTTTTTTTTTATTTTTTTTTTATTATTTTTAGTTTTTTTTTTTTTGTTTTTTTTTTTTTTTTTTTTTTGTTTTTTTTTTTTAGTTTGTTGTGTTTTTTTTTTTTTGAAATATGTTATTGTTTTTTGTTTTTTTCTAGGTCTATGAAAAAAGAGACAAGGTTAAGCTCGTATAAGGAAAAGAGAAAAATAGGGAAGAAATAAATGAAGTTAATATAAATAGTAAGTTTACAAGGCAATGTGTTTCCTACATTTCAGTTAGTTTGTTGATGTTGGTGAGTTTGGTGTAACACCGTGGTTATAATCACTTTGAGTTCTTTGTCTAATTCACAAATTTATTTTTAGGATTATAATTTTGTAAGTGGATCATGTTTTCTGTGTTTCGTAATGCTCTGTAATGTGTCTGTGATTTCTTGACCAAAGAGGCGAATAAGCACACTACTTCGCAGATTTCATGACCTGTTTTGTAAGGCAGAACAGCCTTAAACACAACGCTCCGGCACAGCCCTGGCCAGAGATTCGGGGCACTCAAAGCTTGGGGGGCGATAATTCCCCCTCTAGAGGTTTTTGGATTGTAATATTCATAACCATGGGTGTTTGTGTGTTATTGGTGTGACATGGAGTATTTTAGGAGTGTCCGTATTCTCTGCCCTTTCCTCTGTGTCATGTCTGTGGTGGCTGTAAGTTCTCTAACCTTGGAACAAGCTGGTTTAATCACTCTCCCACTGTTCTTTGATGAGCCCTCAGTCCTTCGTAAGCTAGTAACAGTTATCTATCTGTGCCACAAATGCCAGTGAGACAGAAATAAGTGCCTTGTACAGTTTTTTTGGAAGTCCAGAATACTAGAGTCTATTAGACACATGCCTCCATACTTCTCTTTCCTCTCAGGGTAGAACACTTGTATCCTAGTCACTGTGGACGGTACAGACACAAGTAACCTAGAAAAGTGAGTTTTGAGTCTTAAGCTATCACTGCGTGAATCCTCATCTTTGTTCCGCAGAATGGCTCTCAGGCATCCAAGTGTTGCTGATTATCATCCATCGAGCAGCAACTTCATCCAGAGGTCGCCTCCGCATCTCCTGGATGCCTGGAGTGCTGGTGTCATGTCCTTACTTCTTTCTCTTTCCCTCCCAAGGGGAAGCTACAATTGGCCTTTTGCTGTTCTGGAGCTTTCTGATGGATAGGAAAAAGGGGGATGAACAGCTTTTCTTACGATGACCCAGTAGTGATTTTTCCCAGACGTGGAGCGTAAGCCTGTAGCCAAGGACTGGTCTGACCTGGGATTCTCTTGTAGTTTCTGAATATCATGGGCTTCTAAAAAAAGAACCATGTTTTTACGTTAGATAGTACATCGCGTTACCCCCGCGCAAGCCTGTCCATTGAGGCACAGTTGGAGGATTCCGTGCGCCATTGGCTGCTGACGAGACCGAACTCAACGCCTGTTTTATATATGTGAATGTATTAAACGTGGTCGCCACTATTTATCACCGTCTGGTTCTGTCTTTTGTTTTAAGACAAACGGCTTTAAAATTAGAGGAGTACTTAGACCAATAGAAATTTATCCCACATAAAAAAACGAAAATCAGCATAAAAAACTGCAGGTTGCTGGGAGTGGTGGTGCACGCCTTGTAGATCCATCCTAGCACTCGGGGGAGGCAGAAGCAGGATGGAATCTTGTGAGTATCAACCAGAGAAAGCCAGCCTGGTCTACAGACAAGGAGTTCAGGACAGACTAGTCTAGCAGAGAGGAAAAAAAACCTTATTTCAAAAAGACAAACACAACAACAACGCACAAAAAAAAAAAAAACAACCCCGACATAAACATGGCAGGCATACCTTTCATTCTGAAGAAAGTGTCCCTGTGGACCCTGTCCCAGTCTTATGTAATCTCCATACCATTCTATCTTGTTAACCAGGGGACTGATAGAATAAAAAAAAAAAATTAAGTGTGCGACTATTCTGTCCTGTGTGTAAAAGTGTAACCTGTGCATGCAAGCAGTTGCCGATGTAGCAAGAAAGAGGGCAAATCAATCGCCTGGAACTGGAGTTGAAGACTCTGCATGTTAGTGCTGCATGTGGGTTCCACGAACCAAACCCGCCCCAGGTGCCTACGGTAAAAGCATTTATGTGCGTCTTTTACTGCCTGTGATCCAGTCTCCAGCTCTATGCCACATTCCAAAACTGAGTTTTGTGCACTAGAAAATTATTTGATGAATCTAGTCGAAACTTGTGTACATATCAATGTCTGACTTCGATCAATGTTTATCTATAATCAGTATTATCCCCATTAGCTTAGTTTTGATGATTGTGAGCTTGTATCCACATTTATTTAATGTTAGTTTATCTGAGAAGTCTCAACCCAATTTCCTTTTTTTTATAAAATTATGAACAGTGGTTCCTAAGCTTAGGGGTTCTAGATAAACTTCTATGGCACTTATAAGATATTAAAACATACCGCAGGCATGATGAACTGTAGTTTAAATTATGTGGCCCAAGCTTCTACTCTTGATACAATGTTTCTCGCGGTACAGTGCTGTTCGATGTGGTCCCCTCACAGACGTGCATATCAGGGGCATAGTAGTACTATGAACTAGAATGGATTAAGCCACGGTGTGGTGTGGGTGCACTGTCCTGAACTTCCCGCGCACTTGGGAACTATAGAAAGGCAGCTGGTGTATCTCCTGAGTTAGCAAGATCAGCCTGGTCAACTGAGTTCTAGCATAGCCTTGTTTCAGATAATGCGGGACAGCTTCTACAGGGAGACGTCAAAAAGACACAAAACAAAAAAAGAAAAAAAAAAGAAACGAAAAACAATGGAAATGAATTAGTGTTGTCATTTCAGAAGATCGCTGTCTTCCCTGTTTTGTTGTTTTCAGGTGGTCTGTCTTAATTTCAGCAGGTTGACCCAGATTGAGGTTTCCCTGATTTTTTTCCCTTCATAAGATTGGACATTTTGAATACATGTGGCGGGACATCCACAAGAGGTGCATATTAAAATTTAGCAAAATTTTTTCCTGATAGGATATCACCAAGTGTGACCCCTGGTCTTTATATCATAGCTGGTTCTTTCTTTCTGTCCAGCACTATTCTGTCCTGTTGTAATTAAATCTGTCTAGTGATTTTTGTCATATAGATATAAGTTTTTTGGTTTTAATTTCATTTTTGTTTAATTTATTTATTTTATGTGTAAGAATGGTCTGTCTTCCGCATGTAGGGTGCACCAGTCCTGCAATGTCACGTGACCGTGTCTAGGAGGCCGTGTAGGGTATGAGCGCGATCCCCCTGAAGTCTAAGGAGTCTAAAGAGATCTCAGCGCTCGACTCCATGTGGGTGCGGGGATTGAACCCAGGTCCTCTGCAACGACCAGTCCAATGCTCTTAAACTTACCGCTGTTCTGCCCTCCAGCCCGAAGTTTATTGTTATTAACATAGAATGTGAAATATTGGCAAACGTTATCATTCGCTTATTTTTATAAGTTTTCTGTTTACTATTGCTGGATTCGTTCATGCATTGTCCTCAGTCAATTTTGAAATCTCTCTTTGTCCTTTAATTCCTTTGAATATGTCTTTCTTCAAAATTGGGTATGTGCTCCGCTTTGTGTGTTGGGATGCTTTATATCTAAGGTAGGAGAATGACAGCATAAGTCATGTGAAAGTGTCTTGTCAGTATAGATCATAGGAAGAACTCTTGCGCCGACTACTTCTCTCTAGGACTCGCAGCTGCCATGTCATGAGTTTCCTCAACAGCAACCGTACCTCGGAGCTGCCCACGTGGGAAGGAAATGAGGTCTTCTAACAGCCAGTGCCATCTTGCCAGTCTGCATGATGAGTGACTTCTGGCTGACGATCTAGCCGCCATACTGACAAGTAACAGCCTCATGAAACTAGGCGGGCTTCTCGTACTAGCGGTTTTGATTGTCATCTTGACACAGGGTAGAATTACCAGAGAAAGGAGTCTCAAGTGAGGGATTTGTCCCAGATCAATATGGACTGTGTAGAGCCAGGTGCTAAGGGGAATTTCTTGATATCATTGGTTAGAGAGAGTAAGCTACTACGATGTGAGTGTCCTGGCGTATTTATTAGCTATTTTTTTTAGCTTTCTTTCCTTTTTATCAGTTATTTAATTTATTTGCGTATTAATGGTGTCATGATTTTTATTGTAGCTCTATACTGAGAGGAATCTGAGTGTAATGCTTATCCCCATGAAGCGGTGTTCTGGCAGGCACTCATACCACGGTAAAAACGCTGAGAATAATGGTCGTACACTAAACAGATATCTATGCTGGCTGTTGGCTAATGCAGGAAAACAATTGCATACTATTGAAAAAGTTTTGTTTACTTAGAGGGAGGGACTAGTATGGTAATCAGTTATTTCTCAATGGAAACACGGTGAATGGCAGCTACAGTATGATTTGAAGTAGTCATATTTCCATAATGATGTATTGAACTCATTTGTGGGTTTATATTGACCTCTATCAGGCTGTCGACATAGATTAACTGGTAAGAATATATAGTTGGCAGAATTCGTAGCTTTGAGGGGATTTAGCTTTCTCTGCTGTTTACTCATCACTAATTTTTTATGTTTGTATATTTACTTAATCACAATAATTTACTTTTTCTTAAACCCATGTGTTGTGAAATAATTTATGATCTACTAAAAGAAACAATAGCTGAATTGAGGTGGTGACTAAATGTGTAGTGGCCTAGGACTGTCACACTTCCAAGAGGCTCTGTGTACCTGATGACCATGGAACATGCTCTGTCCTAAAGTCAAACAGGTATTGCATCTTTAGAACTCTACTTGTAATCTTTCATCTTGTTTAATTCAACACGTGTTGTTTAGCTCTTTGTTATCTGCAACACGCAGTTAGGTCATGCGGCATATAAGGGTAAATAAGACGCACTCCTCATGTTATTGAATGGATACTGTTCCTTCAGAGACAGCCACTGAGCCCAGCTGCATAACAACAGTGGCCATCGGGGTACAAGTGCCCAGTGAGGAGCGATAGATTCTGACTGACAGCACACATGGGGGCCTCATGAGGAACTGCAGTGTCATTGTTTTTTTTAATTCCATGAGCAAAGAACAGAAATAAAGGCTGTGCACTTGAAATTGAATTGTAGGTGAGAAGCAATTGTGGGCTGGACTATCTGGTAGAAAAAACATGAGAACAATGAAGAGCTAGATTGGTAAAGAAAATTGGAACCTTAAAGAAAGGTTTGGAAATGGAAAGAAAGGTAGAATAATTAGAGGACACTTGAAATCACTGCTGGGACCTGGGCTCTTCTGCAGGGTCTTCACTTATGTGTCTGGAACCTGTTGGAGGCTCTTTCTGGAACACCTCAGCTGTAAGTTTACTTGTGGCCATTCCACATTGCCTGGGGTAGTTAGATTTCACACCAGTATCTCAAGGTTACAGATGTGGTTGTTCCCAGAATAAGTTGGAAGTGGCCTTGTGTTTTATAACCTTGCTTCAAAGGTTATTTAATAATATCTTTTTGCAATAGCACTGGGAAGAAAGCCTCCAAAAAATTCTCAAGCCCAGTTGGATTCAACAAAACAGGAAATATCCTACACAGAATCAACCATCTCACTGGGTTGGGGAATGGATAACGTCACATTGTAGAAACAGGTGTGGGGTAGGAGTTACTGTCACAGTCTGCCATGGCCAACAGAAGGCAAAATAAGGACACAAGTAGAGCTACAGTGCCTTCCATACCTAAGTCTCTTCTCACTTGCACATCTAAATTATGGCAGCAGCCACTTAGCCTGAGATGTCATTTCTATTTCCTTCAGCCCCGCCCATTTAATTTATTTTGCATTTCTCTAAACTAGACCTGTTACATAAAGCAATATTGTTCTTGTTTTTACTTTTTTAACCTAGGGTGTTAATGTGAATTTATACAAAGCTTACATCAATTGTTTCCCATTTAATTTTTTCAGACTGTCTTACTAAGTGCTCAGGCTGACCTTGAACTTGAGGTCCTCCTGCCTCAGTCTCCTGAGTAGCTGGAATTAAGGTTTTGGACTGAGGATGACCTCTAGCTTCATCATACCAGGGCTAGAGTGTATTTATTTATTTATTTATTGTATTGGGATCTTTTTGAGACAGGTCCCCCTATAGAACCCCAGCTTGCCTTGGACTCGCTATGTAGACCAACTGGCCTTGAACTCAGAGTTCCAACCATGGCCCGCTGCTCCAAGTGCTGGGATTAAAAGGTTGTGGCACCAGTCCTGGCTTGAGTCTTAGTTTTTTTTATTATATTTTTGACTACAAGTTCATGGACTGTGCTTTTTTCATGGTTTATAATTAACACTCGTTCCATTGCCTTTTTTTGCTTTTTCTCTCTTCTCCTCGTTCTCTTTCTCCCCCTCTCTATACTACTTAAATCTTCCTCTAATACCTCGCCCGTTCTCTGTGTCTCTCGCTCTCCTCCTCCCCTAACTCTGTCACTACGCTATCTTCTCCTTTTTGGTTTACTCTTATGTTTGTCGGTAGGTATGAATTTTTCCTACCTTCTTTATTGTCTTCCTGCCTGTACACCGCCCCAGCCTCCTGCTCCTCCCTTTCCCTTTGTGTTAGCCTCTTTTGGCCGGATAGGTAACCAGGGTTAACGCCTAGCTTCTGTCTCCACGCCTGAGCTGGGATCTGAACATTCGCTTGTGCTCTGCTTTGTACTTTTTTCCATTCTGGAACACAGACATCTTCCTACATTTGTGGGCCATTATTTGTGGCATGCTGGCATCCTAGATTCTTTCTCTTTGTCGTTTCATTGGCGTTGAGTATGTTTTCAAGGCCATGTTAGTCCACAGCCACTTCCCAAGTCTTCTCACTCTGGCTTGTCTCACTTGTGTGTTGAACTTCACTACCATGGATGTTGAACCTGAGGTGATACTTTTCCAGAATTTTCTCTGTAGAAGAGATTCTGAGCTTTCTCAGCCTTCCCATAGTCTATTGATTGATTGGTATGTATGAGATGGAAGACCTTCACTGGGAGCTAACTGTGGTCCAGGCTTTAAGTGTGTACCATGTTTAACCCACATGGTAGTCTAGTGAAGTAGATTCTGTCCTAGTCTTTGTGTACAGATAGGAAGTTGGACACACAAAGGCTAAGTGTCCTTCACAGTGCAGCAGAACAGGCATTTGAGCCAGACAGTCTAGTGGGGAATGTCTCTCTACATATCTCAGGAGGAGATTTTTAATATTTTTTTTTAAATTAAATTTAGTTAATTTTTTCGTATGGTGTATGAATGTAACTGTCCTGCATGCAGTCTGTGCACACCACCGTGTCGTGCAATGCCGCGGAGGTATCAGAAGAGGGTGTCGGAGTTCCCTGTAACTGGAGTTGCTCCTCCGTGGAATGGAGTTTTCAACGGGCTCTCGGCTGCCATGTGGGTGCTGGGGATCGAAACCCGACCACGGTCCCTCTGCAAGAGCGAGTACGTGCTCGCAACACTCTCATCTAGGCCATCTCTCCCCAGCCCCAGTTTTAATGTTTTTATTTAATTGTTATTTTTTAGTTTTATTTGGTTTGAAGTGTATTGGCCTGCAGTTGTAAGAGTGCACCACCTGGTCTTTGCGTGCCTGGAGAGGTCAAAGAGGGCATCAATCCCCCCCTGGACGGAGTTTTATGGATTGGTTGTTAGCTACTATGGGTGCTGAGGATATGGAACATGGTTGTTTTCTATGAGAGCAGCCAGTGTTCTTGACCGATAAGCCATCTCTCAATCGCCTTAGTCACCCCATCAAGAGGAGTTTTGAATATAATGAGTGGTTCTAACCTTGCTTACTTGAACTTAGAATGGCTGTAAATATTAGATTTATATAGATATCAGGTAATAGCAGTAGAGAAATACTTGTGTTTATACTGTTATTATGCTGTTATTGACAGATTAGCCCCTTGTTAAATCTTTTCACATTATCCTTAATTCTCTTTTATAGAGCCGACAAATCTCACCTAGAATCCTCTAACAAGTCACAGGTATAATTGCTATTTAAAGTCGATTGTCTCAGAGTCCTGCTTGCTAGGGATGAAGGATATGCTGCCTGCCACGACTTGGAGCCAGCAGGTCTTCCCTTAGGAGCAGGTCTGTGCTCCAAAGTTCATTGAAAATGAACTATCCATGGCTTCATTTCTAAGAAAGAATACATGTAAATTAGAATGGTGTTTGGGTTCTTGGGCTGGGCCACCGTAAAATTAATTTATAGGTACAAAACATTGCTTTGCCATACTTGGACTAAAAGAACAAGTGCTGCTAGATTGAGAGCTTCAGCCTGGCTGTGTGGAGTGCTGAGCAAGAGGGTTCCTGCTTGCAAGATGCCTGGATCTCATCATTCCAAAGGTTACTTGGTTTAGGACCTTCAACATAAGAATTTGGGGGCTGGAGAGAGTAGCCTAGCGGTTAAGAAGCGCGCTTTGCAGAGACCCCGGGTGCGATCCCCAGCAACCCACATTGGCGCTGAGAACCGTCCTGTAACGCTCAATTCTCAGGAGAATCCAGTTCCAGGGGAATCCGACCGCCTCTTCTGACGCTCCGAGGCATTGCAATGACACGGGTGCACAAACTACATGCAGAAGTACATTCGTACCATGAGAAATAAATAAAATTACAAAAAAAGAATTTGGGGGACACAGTTTAGCCCATAACACTTATTATGTGAGTGTATGTATACAACTTATTCATCACAGTATTGGCTGAGTATTTGGATTCACCCCCATTATAGATTACCATGAAGAACAGCAATACGAACATTCTTATTTATATAATGCCCGAGTTTCTTTAGGCCAGGATGAAACATTTCCCCGTCTCAAGGAGTAGTGAGCAATTCATTTGCAAAATGGCTATAAACAAGCATTAATCAATAATCCAGTGCATTTTTTTTTCCAAAGTTTTGGCTTGTTCCGTTCATAGACTCCCGATTCTGTTTTGCTTAGTATACCCCCGCTAGTACCAGACTTTTAAAATTAAAATTTTGTTTTTTTTGTATGGGGGTGTATGAGTGTGGCATGTGTGCTTGAGTATATGTTAGCGTCTATGTAATGTGTGTGCATGAGTATATGTTACAATCGTATGTAACTGTGTGCATGAGTATAGTTAGCAATTCTATGTAACTGTGCATGGTATGTGCATATTGTAAGTGCATGGTTAGCATCTTGTAACATGTGTCATGAGTATGTTAGCATCTATGTAACTGTGTGATGAAAGTGATATGTAGCATCTATGTAAACGATGTGTGCAGTTGTAGATTGTTACTGGTGATGAGATTTCAGCAGCTGTGTAACGTGTGTGCTGAGTACATGGTTAGCATCTGTGGTAACAAGTGCATGAGTATATGTTAGCATCTGTGTAACATGTGGTAGCGAGAGTAATGTTTAGCCATGCGGTAACATGTGTGCATGAGTATGTTAGCATCTATGTAACATGTGTGCATGAGTATGTTAGCATCTATGTAACTGTGTGCTGAGTATAGGTTAGCATCTATGTACACATGTGTGCATGGAGTATATTTAGCATCCTTGTCAACATGGTGCGATGTTAGCATCTATGTAATGGGTAATGGTGCATGAGTATATGGTTAGAATGATCTATGTAACGTGCTGCATGTAGACCCGAAGCTAGTGTTGGGTGTCCTTTCCTTGATCTTTTCATTTACTGAGACATACAATCACTCAGTCTCCTCAAAGAACCTGGGAGCTCACTGGTCCAGCCAAGCTCGTCCAGGGCCAGACAAATGGCTGCATGGATTCCCCTGTCTCTGTTCTCTGATGTTGGGATCACAGGCAGTTGCCATGCCTGGCCTGGTGCCCATGCTTTAATTTTTTTATGTAAAATATTTCTTTATATTGTGTTTTTATTTTGATTGTGTTAAGTATATTGCCTACAATGTAAGAATCACCCGTGCATACTTGCCCCACGAGGGGTCAAAGAGGGTGGTCAGATCGCCCTCGAGGAATGTTAGTTATCAGACATTCGTTTAGCCCACCATTTAGGGTTCTGGATTAAACCTGGGTCCCTCTGCAAGAGCTGGCCAGTCTCTCCAGGCCTGGTGCACATGCTTTTGTAATACCACTTTCAGATTAGGGTGCAGGGCTCTCTCGTGCCTTAAATGGCATTTCATCTATTAGTGAAGCATGGCTGTTGTGTTCTCTTTATATATTGGTCATTTGTGATACAGCTTTCTTTAAGCTAACTTTATTTTATACTTATTTAAATTTTTTTTGTATTTATTTGTTTGAGACAGGTCTCCTTTGTAGCCCCAGCCTGGCCTGGAACTTGGTGTGTAGACTGGAGCTGGCTATCAAGTCTCACAGATCCATTATCCTCTGGTCTTCTCCCTTCTAACATCCTCTCCTTCCTCCCCAGTAAAGTATCCCTTTTCTTACCTCTCCCCATTTCTATCCCTTTGCCTTGAAATACTTGTCCTCCTCTTATCCATCCGCTGTTCTCGGAGCTCTCTTCTGATTCCTTTTTCAAAGTTTACACAAACCCATTAACATTCCAAACCTGGCTCTGTGTATATGCGTCCTTCCCTCCCTCTTTCCCGTTAAGAATCGATTTTCCAAACCACCCATTTCCCCCTTGAATAGTCCTAGTCTGGTACGTCCTATTGTCCTCCTCTCCTTGGGCTCAGTTATCTTTCCCATTTATTCTCCATGGTTGCTTTCCATTTCTCTCACTCCCATGGCTACAGTCACAGCATGTTTATACTCACATGTAAAGGATTGGATGCTAAATTCACTAATGAGAGAGAACATAATGTCCATGTGTTTCTGAGTTTTAGTTATCTTCACTTTGCCTCTTGAGTATATCATTCCTTTCTTCAGCAGGCATCCTTTTTTTTTTTAATTTTTTTTAAATTGTTTTTATTATCTATTTGTTGTAGTGTATGGAATGTTACCTGTCGCATGCAGGTCTTGCAACACCGTGTCTTGCTCAATGCCGTGGAGGTCAGAAGAGGGTCTCGGATTCCCCTGGAACTGGAAGTTTCTCCTGGAATCTGGAGATACAGACTGTTCTCAGCTCACGCCCCATGTGGGGCGGGGATCGAACCCGGGTCCTTCTGCAGAGCGTCGGGCGCTCTTAAAAAACCTCTAGGGCTATCGTCCCTCCAGCCCCGCTTCAGTCCTTTGTGTATTGCTTCGTAGTTAGTGATCTCGATAAGGCCTGGTTTGGTGGACATGAAGGGTCATGTCACAGAAGAGTTTTGCTTTTCCCGTAAACTGATAGTTTTTTTTGCTGGGTAAAGTATTCCGGGTTGGCATCTGTGATCATTTAGAAACTGGAATACTTGGTCCAGGCTTCTTTGTCGATCATTCTTATCAGTTTTAAAAATTGAAAAGTACAGCGTGGGGCGGAGAGATGGCCTAAAGCAGTAAGGGCGGCCGACTGCCTTGCAGAGGACCCAGGTTCGATCCCCAGGCACCCACATGGAGGCTGGAACCGTCGTAATAACTCCAATTCCAGGAGAACTCCATTCCAGGGGGAATCTGACCAACACCTTTGGGCTCCGCAGGCATTTGCAACCACACAGGTGCACAAACCTACTGCAGACCGTAACATCTACAGCATAAAGAAATAAATAAAATAAATAAAAAAAGAAAAGTCTAGCTGTAATTTGATGGTGTTTCCTTTAGGGTATGACTTTGTGGTTCCCTCTTGTCGCTTTCAGTATAATGTCTGTGAGTTCTGTATGGGGTAAGATGTTTTACTATGTGTACGCTGGGGAGTGTTCTGGTTTCTGGTCCTATATTGGTGTTCGGTGTGGTTCTGTAATTGTAATGTCTTGCCTTAATTTAGGGAAATTTCCTCCCATACCCGATGCCTCTTTTGTAATCTGTTAAATCTTCAGTTATTACGAGGGTTCTTCTCCTTCCTCTGTGTCTTATGATGTATAAATTTGGTCTGTGATGGGGTCCCCACATTTCCCTACAGATTCCCATTTCTGTTGTTTAATTTTGTTCATAGAACCACCAGTTCTTCAACGTTTATTGGTCCAGTCTGATAATATTCTGTGTTCCATTTTCACTCGCCTTCTGTTGTGAGGCCTTCTTCATTTTCAAATGACTTCTGAGTTTGGTTCAATTCCTTCTTTTATGTAGCACAGGCCCATGTTTCTTCATATTTCTCTCCGTTTTTTTTTTCTTTTCTTTTTTTTTTTTTGTTTTTTGAGACAAGGGTCCGCCTTTAGTCCCGCCTGGCCTGGAGCTTGCGCTGTAGATCAGGCTGGCCTTGAACTCACAGGATCCACCTGCCTCTGCCTCCAAATATTTCTCTCTTATGAATTCACTTTTCCAGTCCTAAATTGGGCCCTTTGGTCATTTCCATTTGCAATTTGTATTGTGGTGAGCTTGTCAGAAATTATTTTTCTTCTTTGAGTTCTTTTGAGTTGTTTGTTATTTAAATTCATTGAAATCTTTGATCATGTTTGGGCCCATTTTCTTTTAAATTATGTGTCCCGGGTCCCGCATTGTAGAAACTTTTCTTTAAGGGTAATGTGTGGTGGGGACATAGATGTTTGTGTTGTCATATTATTCTTTTTCTTGGGATTTAGGTGTGTCTGATTCTTCCTTTTGAAACAAGCTGCCCTTTTTGTTGAATTGACGTTTGATTCTGGTTGTATTATTGATGTTGCTTGATTGTTTTTTGATTAGGTATGAAAAATTAGGTAATCTGGGTTCTCTTTTGATATTTAAATATTGTTTAGATGGATCCCAAGGCATGCTTACTCAGGAGGTTCTGCCCAAAAGGGTGAGGAGTGCTTGGGTAGTTAAAAGGAGCGTCGGGCAGGTTAGGCCACACTCCCTCAGCCGCCTCAGCAGGATGGGGCCGAAGGTGGAGGAGAGGAGGGGGATGTTGGAAAGGAGGCAGCCCTCACTACCAGCATGAAAAACCTGGAGCCCATTGGAGCAGTGGGAGGGACTAAAATGATCCCAAAGCAGGAGGATAGGGGAGACAGGATTTGAGTAACTCACCCAGGGACTCTGAAGCAGTCTCAGAGGACATGTACAAAGCCCAAGGAGAGGGCATGGGAACCCAATGTCTCCATGTAAGTTTTTGAAATAGAGTCTCTCACTGAGCTGTGGAGCTCAGTTGGCCAAATTGGCTGGCCCCTGAGCCCTAAGGATCCTCCTCCTGCGTTTGGGCCCTCCCAGCACTGGGGTTCTAGGCTCATGTTGCCACTCCCAGCTTGCATGACAGGCATCTTACTAAACGAGCATCTTTCCAGCCCCCTGTGCTCCTTTTAAAAAATTTTAGATCTGGAGAATCCCCCTGAAGTGATTATTTTCCTGAATTATTTCTAAAGTGAGTATAAGTTTACATTGGTATTTAGAGAAATGTAAATTGGCTCTGATTTTGTATACAGTATGAGGTAAAACTTGAGTTTCATTTTTTCCGCTGAAAGATATTGCCATTAGTTAAAAACACATCTGTTCCTATTGCCTGAACCACCTGTTTATAACCTGTTGTCTCTAGTATCTGCCTTGATCTGCTTTGAGGCTCCTAGTGCTGAATCTCTGGTCTGTTTGTTCTGCAGAGTGTTATGCTGATAGGATCTCTCTTGTTTCCCAGTAAATCTTATAAATGGATAAGGGACATCTTCTGATCTCGTTGTTGCTTCTAGAGTGCCGTGTTCTTCTTGGTGCATTCCATTTCCAAAACATTTTAAAAAAATAATTTTTTTTATGAATTTTATTTATTTCTGTATGTGGTATGAATGTACAGTCTGCATGCAGGGTCTGTGCACCCGTGTCAAATGCCGCGGAGGTCAGAAAACGTTTCATCTGGATTTCCCCTGGAACTGGGATGTTCTCCTGGAATTGGAGTTCCAGACGGCTTCTCGGCCGCCATGTGGGTGCTGGGGATGAACCCGGGTCCTCTGCAAGGCGGGAGTCCGGCGCTCTTAACCGCTGGCCATCCTCTCCAGCCCCAATAACATAAACATTTTAAATCTGCCTGTCAGGGCTCTACAAAGAACCTGTTTTGCCATTGATAAGGAATGCTTTGGTATTATAATTTAAGGGAGAACTGTCGGTGTCGTGAAAGAAGAAAAAAAAAATTTAAATCTAAGAACCTTTTAGATGAAAGAATAAAGAGATGGTAACTAAATGCAGTATGTCATGTTCTATTAACTTTATGAAGGCCTGGGGCAGATAGGGAGATTTTACTTTGAATTATGTTTTAGGCAACACTAATGTACTATTATTAAGTTTCTTGATAATGTTGAAAATTATACATATATGCCCTTTTTTCTTAGAAGGTAAATGCTCAAGAAATGTATCATGTTTCCTCCAGCTAGTTCTCAATTCATAAAGTATACATTGAGGGGAAAGTAGGAAACTAGATTAGATATTAGGAGTGTTAAAAATGGGTGAATTTTGATTAACAGGAATGATTTTCTTTCCTGTTATGCTTAATTTTCTGAAAATAGTAGTGTTGAAGAAAATTACACTTATTTTGTATCTCATAAAACAGTGGTGAGCCAGATAAACGAGCCACGCTGTCTCAGTGTGTTCCTCTGGGCAGGGCTACCACTACGAACAGCACTGCCATGTCAGGTGGCTCAGTGTTTACTCTCAGCACGAAGCCCAGCACTGGGAGAGAAAGTCATGCTTGGAACAGCAAGCGTCTCTCAGCTGTCTCTCCAAGTAAAGTTTATTAACAAGTCTTTTGTACCAATCCTGAGTTTAAGGTATTTTTCTGAACTACTGATAGTTCTGCCATCTTCTATCACACTGAGCAGTGTTTTCATGGGATACTTTGCTAAAGCTAGGCCAAACCTAATTAGACATGGGCTTGGTGCATGCATACAATATTGTTCCTACTCGAGAAGAGTTCCACTCTTCGGTTCTTCTAGCAGGCACCCTGAAGTCCACAAGGAAAACTTAGCCAGTTTAGTTTTCAGTGACCTCCCACAGGAAGTGGAAGGACACGTGAGCATTGGAAGTGTTGGTAGACTTGCAGATGTTGACTCCTCTTTGCATTCCCCTGGCCATGTTTAATATGTGATTCGTCAGCAAAATAATATTATTTGTAAATTTTATGCAAAGTACCTAACAACAAAAATAATATTCTGACGCAGAAGGAAGGGCTGAGCTGCTGAAGATAAATCTTCGGGAGGTGGAATTGGATCCTGATATTCAACTAGAAGACATTGCAGAGAAGATCGAGGGCTATTCTGGTGCCGACATAACTAATGTCTGCAGGTATGTCTTAGTGACCTGTGTTCACAGATACTAACTGCGGGTTTGTGGGGGGACTGCTGTTGTAATTGGTGTAGCTGAAAGCAGATACACTTTTTCCTTGAAATGCATTCCTGTTTGTGAACTGGTTCTCTTTTTTTCTTTTTCTTTTTGTTTTTGAGACAGGGTCACTCCTTTTAGTCATAGCAAGGCCTGGAACTTACTCTGTAGACCAGGCTTGGCCCGTTGAACTCACAGGGATCCTCCTGCCTTGCCTCCCAGGTGTTGGATTAAAGGTGTGCGCCAGCATGCCCAGCCTTTGTTTGATTTATTTATTTAGTTTGGCGGGGGTGGGGGTGTGAACTGCATTTTCTTTAGCATACACCTCCAGTGAGAAATAATTACATGAGATGATAACGTTTGTTTTCCTTTTGCCTTGTTTTTGAGAGAAGGTGGCTCAGACTGTCCACAGATTCATGGTCCTCTCCCTGTTTTTGAATGCTGGGATTGATTATGGGCGTTCACTTAGGGTTTTGGACTTTTTCTCTGAGAACTGCATGTGCTAGGCAGATGCTTTACTACTGCACTGTCTCCTCATTCTTCACTTAGGGATTTGATCTTTGATTTTTAAGAACTGTTGTGTCTTACACTGTAACAATAGCTGAACAAGTCTATGGCCTAGTTGCTTTTATGTTTGGAGGCCTGAGCTGCATTAATGGAAAGAATATTATTTAGTTTTATGGGTATTATTTTGACTACATGCAATGAACAAAGTTGAATGAGTTTCACTGATGGAAGAAACACATTTCAAAATTCCCTTTTCACTTTAGTCACTTGTTAATTCTTAGACAATTTGTATCACTCAGTGAAGAGTTCTCACATCTGTAAGTATAACAGAAGTTGGTTTTCCGTAGCCTTTTCCTTTAAGCTGTTTTTCCTTTCCTGTTCCTTCCCACAGTTTTTCGTGCTAGTTTTTTTCTAGAAGACGCGATCCCCCAAGTGTAAGGGCAAAACGATAATGTTCACAATACTTTTTTTTTCCTATTGTTACTGCAGTAAAATATTGACAAATTTGAAGGTGTAACTGGCTTGTCCTTCCTAATAATTTTTACAGTCCTCCACGTTCTTCCAACCTTCAATAATTTATTTTCCAGTTTGGTCAAAATAGAGTTGCCACACAAGGTTGAGAGAAGCCCTAGGTTGATCCCTTTAGTTTCTCACTACTGTTCCATGTGGAGAAATTCTTTGTCTACTATAATGGACACGTTCTCATGTTCCAGAGAGAGGGGTTCCTGGCTTTACTCCCTGTTTAGACTAACACACAGCTTGAATTATCTTAACAGTAGCTATATGTTCATGTCCAAGTATGTCAGTTACATAGTTCATGTTTGATTTCCGATTTCCTCTTCCTAAATGTCTTGGTTATTTTTAAGGCACAGAGAAGAAAATTTAGTGCTATCTGAGCTCATTCTAGGCTTCTGTGAAAAAACTGAATTTCAAGTTTTAAGTTCTTTGTGTTCTATTTAATTTCTGTGGTGGTGGTGTGTGTGTGTGTGTGTGCACACGTGTATGGTTTTCAGGTATTATATGTGGTGCAGATGCATGCGAAGGCCAGAGAGCAGCCTTTTGTGTTGTTTCTCAGGTGCTGTACACCATGGGTTTTGAGACAGGGGGCCTCTCACGGGCCTGGGACTTACCCATCGGTGTTAGCTAGCCGGCAAGCCCCAGGATCCCCAACTCTGGCAGAGCCTGGGCTTACAGGCTGTGCCCCGATTAAATGGCCCACAAGGTTAGGACTGGCCAGCAAGCCCCAGGGATCCCCACCTCTGCAGAGCTGGGCTTACAAGCATGTGCCCGATATATCGAAGCTTTTTAACAAAAGTTTTGGGGCTCAAACTAGCGGTTCTCAGGCTTGCAGAGCAAGCACTCTCCTGGATGAGCGATTGCCCCCAGCTCTTCCACCCTCTTTTAACCTCTCCTGAAGTAGAAAATTCTAAGTGGCAGCATAAAAACATATAAGCTATCCTTTGAAGTTGTAGCATAACTTTGTAACAGTCAAAGTGTCGAGGGCTCTCACAGGCATTTGTGGTGACTGATTTGGCTGTTTCTAGGGACGCTTCTTTAATGGCCATGAGGCGGCGCATCAATGGCTTGAGTCCAGAAGAGATCCGGGCCCTTTCCAAGGAGGAGCTCCAGATGCCTGTTACCAGAGGGGACTTTGAGTTGGCTCTTAAGAAAATTGCCAAGTCGGTCTCTGCTGCAGACTTGGAGAAATATGAAAAGTGGATGGTTGAATTTGGATCTGCTTGAGATTTTGTCACCTGTTTCATTTCTGATATTTTTGTTTATAAAATGTGAAGAAATTCCTGCCCTGCAACTTTAAAAAAAGGATTTGACCTATTCTCATCAGAGAAATTTTCACTTAAAGGCCAGAACAAAATGAAGAAATGTCTAAAACCTGCAAAGATATGAAATATGGTTGAGAAATGAGAAAAGCTTCCATTGAGTCTGCTAGTCTCCTCCGCTGGCCTTGTGTTGATAAGCCGCATACTTGTGCGTTAATATCACACAGCCAGGACTGTCACTGCGTCTGCGAGGCTGAGGAGCCAGCTCTTCTCTTGGAGGAGCTTGCTTACAAGGAATTTGGAAACATTTCTTTTTTTCCAGCATTGCAGTCATTGTTGTTTTCCTCCCAGTTCTTTGTGACTGAGGGAGCTGTGCCTGTGTGTGGTGTCCAGCAAAACTGGGTTTTCTCTCAAACGTAATTGTCATTGTTTGAGAAGAATGATAGTAAAGTTAAGTTTTTGCCACCTTTCTTCCGCCATCAGTTTTTCTGTTAGCTGTTTGATTATTTCTTAAGCTATATTAATATCCTATAACCTGTGTTTTTTTAATCATTTGACATCTTTTTTCTCTGGTTTATAGTATGTGTTTGTTATTATTTATTTATTTAGTTATTTTATTTTTTGCTAATGCCTCTCATGCTTCATGCTGGGAAGATGGAAAGAACCACATTCCACTAGAAATGCTGCTTCATTCTTCCCTTCTGAGTTTGTTTTCACTTTCAATGTATTCAAACCAATGTAGCTGTTATTTTTCTGTTCTAACACTGATTTTTGTTGAGTTTACTTTTAGTATTTAAGATAATACATTCTACACAAGTTTAGACTCCATGTGGCGAATATAAAAATAAAATCTTTTTAGTTTTCCAGACATGTAACAAAATAGTAGCACTAATAATGAATGATGCTCATTTAAAAAACTTGAATGTTTTCCTTAAAAATTAAGAATGGCACCGCACCTGACATGCTCATTAGTCCATCGGACCAACAGACAATAGGAAGGACCGAAAAGTTAAGGGTCTGATTCTAGCCATGAAAGCAATTATCTTGGCATTTGTTCGGTGTAAATTAAATTATAGTATCTCATTTGGATAATGGGTAATCAATATGTTAATATACAAATTAAAAATTTATATGTGATGATATCCTGAATGCATTGATTCGTTTGTTTTTTTTTTTTTGTATTTTTGAGACAAGGTCTACCTGAAGCCCCAGCTTGTCCTGGAACCTGCTCTGTACTTATGTAGACCGAACTATTTTAAAAACGAGTTTTAAATTATGTGTGGTATGATACACATATACAAGCCTTTAAAAAACTCTTCCTATATTGCTTAAGATACTTTTTTTCTTACTAAGATATATGAATGCGCTACACTGTCTTCAGATAACATAAGTCTGACTATTTAAACCCTACTATTCATCTGTTTGCTAAATTGCCCTCTTCTGAGAACAAGTGGATTTATAAAATTTCCAAATCTTTTTTTTTGTTTTTTGTTTGGTCGTTTAAGACAGGTCCTCCCTGTAGCCCCAGCTGGTCCTGGAACTCACTCGGTATACCAGGCTGGCCTTGAACTTATAGAGATCCACTTGCCTTTTCCTCTGCCTCTGCCTCTGGCCTCTGCCCTCCCGAGTGCGAGGATAAAAGGCGTGTGGCCACCACGCCTGGCAAAATTTCAAATCTTAAGGCACAATTTTATTGTAATGGGAATTTGTTTCTTGAAAATTGAAATGAGGGTCCCTTTCCCTTTCTAGATGACTTTCATTTCATTCGCTTACGCTACTTTGGTAAGCGAGATCTTACTGGGGTTGTTGCCCGTGGCTTGTCTTTAACACTCCGCCTTCGCTGCTGGTGCGCCTGGGGATTCAAGGTACCACACAGCTTGCCTTCATGAACTTTAAAAATTATCTGTGAGGGCTGAGGCAGGAGCATTGCTATAAATTTGAGGGCAGTCTGGGTAAATAGCAAGGCCGTACCTGAGAGAGAGAAAGAGATAGAGAGAAGAGATAGCGAGAGAGATAGATATAGATATAAGATATAGGAGATAGAGAGAGAGAGAAAAAAAAAAAAAAAAAAAAAAAAAAAAAAAAAAAAAAAAGAGAGAGAGAAAGAGCAAAAAAAGAGAAATGGAATAATCCCACTAAAAGTATCGTTGCAACTAATGCTATGTAGTAAGGTTTGGGCTGTGCTGTATTAAGAACTTCCTATACATTTAAAACTGGTTTGGTAACCTTTGCTGGATTTTGCTTTATTTATTTGAATTCCTCATGGATTATGGCATGGTAATTGTGATTCTTTATTACCAACGAGGCAGTATTTCATAGCACATCCTTCCTGGCAGCTTATCTTTTTTAGCCCTTGTCCCTCTCTCATTTGGCTTGACCCGTGGATGGAGAAGGCATTGCACACCTTCAACCCTTTAAAGGATCTTGAAGAGACCCTCTCAGACATTTCTATCTGACCCTTAATGTACACTGTTTATATACTGTCTTTGTTGCAAGAGACATACGTTGTCTTACCCAGAACAGGAATTTGTTTTCCTTTTCTGTGTGGTGTAGCAGATGTATTAGCAAAGTAGAATGGTTGGTTCTTCTAAATGCTCTGAAAACATGAACACTTGGGTGATGCAGCGCAGTGACTTAATATTAGCTTGTGTGTGGTTCTGCTTTGCAGGTTCTCCATCAGGTGCACCCCTCACGGGCAGATCTGTGTGGGCTTCTTTCTGTGCGTAAGACAGTGGGTGGAGCTGAGCTGCTGACGAAGCTAGGCCACATGGTGAAGTTCTGCCTTGACATTTTCTTTAATGACTCTGTGGCTTCTGACTTCCAGTGCTAAAGCAAGAGCTTAGATCATAAACGGAGAGGCACAGTAATCTAGTTGTGTGTTGAGGAGAAATATGGATTTCCAACCTTACCCCCCTTCATTTGCTGTAGTTGTTTTAAAAATTAGAGTGGGAGCGATGGCCTAGCGGGTAAGCGCCGACCGCTCTGAGAGGACCCCGGTGTCGAGCCCCAGCACCCACATGGCGGCCGAGAAGCCGTCTGAAACTCCAATACCAAGAGAACTCCAATTCCAAGAGAACTCAGTTCCAGGGGAGTCCGACGCCCTCTTCCTGACCTCGTCCTGACCTCCGCGTCATTGCACGTCACGGGTGCCACAGACTTGCATGCACACAATACATCCATACACGTACGGAATAAAAAAAAAAATTTAAAAAAAAAAAAAGAAAGAAAAAAAAAAATTAAGTGTTTAAGCGTATAAAGTTGGTTAAAAGATCTACACATCATTTTAAACATTTTCCATGCCGTTACTGTAATTATGATAAGCAGTATGGATGTTACAGTTGCTATCAATGTTTTAACTTCGTTGTTTATTTTTAAAAGAAATAATATTGGTGAAGGGCCCCACACAGGCAGCTCTTTCAGGAGACAACACATCACAACAGAGGCACACAACGGAGCCTTTACTTCTGCTCAATAGCAGTTTGATCATTCCACAGTGACCTAAATATACTTTCAGCTCTGACCCCTATCTCCAGAAGCACCCAGACACTATGCAGGGTGTAATTAAGTCACTTTCCGTTGCTGTGATAAAAACCAAGCCAGGATCAGGAACGTATAAAAGGAAAATTTATTTGAGCTTAAAACGATTGACGGTTCCTGGGAATCAGAGTCCATTGAGGAAGGAGGCATGAGGATTGGCCAGGGCTGGAGGCAAGCAGAGCCGAAGGGTCACGCCCTGCAATGACACAGAGAGTAGAGAGAGAGAAGAGAGACTGGAGACCGACGAGGCTTGTTTAAACTCACCCAGCGGCCCCCAATAACGTAACTTTCCTTTTCCCTCCAGCATGGCCACACCTTCTAAGACCCCTCAAGAACAGTGCCACCAACTGGAGACAAAATGTCTGAAATACTTAAGCCCGAATGTGGATGTGGGGACACTCCAATTCAAACCACCGCACAAGGGAACCATGCTTTGGGCTGGCAATCTGGCTGGTGCTTCATTTGAACGCCAAGAATTGTAGTTTCAGGTACTCTCAAAAAAAAAAAAAAAAAAAAAAAAAGGTGAAATCACCACTCTAAAAGAAGCTACCAGCTATGTGGGGAACCTGATAGGAGTGAGTACACACAGAGGAAGGGGCATGTGGGGAATCTGATAGGAGTACCTACAGAGGAAGGGGCATGTGGGGAATCTGATAGGAGTACCCACAGAGGAAGGGGCATGTGGGGAATCTGATAGGAGTACCCACAGAGGAAGGGGCATGTGGGGAACCTGATAGGAGTACCCACAGAAGAAGGGACATGTGGGGANGGGCTGGAGAGATGGCTTAGCGGTTAAGAGCACCAACTGCTCTTGCAGAGGACCCAGGTTTGATCCCCAGCACCCACACAGCGGCTGAGCTCCGTCTTTAACTCCAGTTCCAAGGGGATCCGACACCCTCTTCTGACCTCCGCAGCATTGCACGACACGGGTGCACAAACCTACATGCAGACAGTACATTCATACACATAAAAAATAAAATTAAAAAAAATTTTTTAAAAGGCTTAAATCATTACTATTTTTAACTTTGGAAAAAGAGAAAAGAAGGTTTAAATCATTACTATTTTTAACTTTGGAAAAAGAGAAATTAACCTCGATATAAAGGAAACCTAAAAATAAGAAAATACATAAGTGAAATATGAAATTAACAAAGCAAATATTTGGCTTTTTGAAAAATATAATAATAGTGATTAATCTTTAGAGAAATGATCAAGAACAATAGAGATAAATTACCAATATTAGGAATGAAAGATGTGTCATCACTATATACAGACACTAAAAGGAAGATGAGCCATGGGAACCTGTCTTGTCAACTAGTAAAGGTCAAATCGCCCAGAATTTTCTTCATTGCATATCTTTGGATCAGTGTGGACCATGTAAACAGTTATGTGTACAAAATACACAGCTGTAAATCTTTACAATTAAAAAAGAAGAGTGCTTAAAATTGATACTCTGTTTCTAGTTTGAGAAAATGAGAAAGTTAAGCTCACAGTATAAGGAAAAGGGGAAAATAAGGGAATAAATAAATGAAGTAGAGAATAGAAAATTTAACAAGGCAAATGTTTTCCTCATTTCAGTTAGTTGTTGATGTGTGTTTTGTGTAACACTGGTTATAATCACTTTGAGTTCTTTGTCTAATTCACAAATTTATTTTTAGGATTAATTTTTTTAAGTGGATCATGTTTCTGTGTTTCTGTATATGCTCTGTAATTTTCTGTGATTTCTGATCCAAACGAATAAGCACCTCTTCCAGATTTCATGACCTGGTTTTGTAAGGCAGAACAGCCTTACCCGTCAGCCAGCCTGGCTAGAGATTCGGGGCACTCAAACTTGGGGGGCGATATTCCCCCTCTAGGTTTTTGTGTGTAATTTCCTAACTCATGGGGTTTGTGTGTTATTGTGTGATGGATATTTTAGGAGTGCCTATTCTCTGCTTCCTCTGGTGTCTGTCTGTGGTGCTGTAAGTTCTCTAACCTTGAACAAGCTGTTTCACTCTCCTGTTCTTTGTGGGCCTCAGTCCTTCAAGCTATATCAGTTCTATCTGTGCCCAAATGCCAGTGAGACAGAAATAAGTGCCTTGTACAGTTTTTTGGAGTGCCAGAATACTAGATCTATTAGACACATGCTCCATCCTTCTCTTTCCTCTCAGGGTAGACACTTTATCCTAGTCCTGTGGAGCGGTACACGTCCTTATTTGTGAGGTCTTAAGCTATCACTGCTGAATCCTCTTTTGTTCCCAGAGGCTCTCAGGCATCCAAGGTGTGCTGATTCATCCTCAGACTCTGAGGAGACAGTCAGTCCTTCCAGCAGCTCCATGGAGGCCTGGAGTGCTGGGTGCATGCCTTACTTCTTCTCTTTCCCTCCCAAGGGGAAGCTACAAGTTGGCCTTTGCTGGTCTGGAGCTTCTATGGATGGATAAAGTGAACAGCTTTTCTTACCCATTACAGTGTTCCCAGACGTGGAGCTTGCCTGTGCCAGGACTGCTGACTGGTTTCTGGAGTTCTTATAATGGCTTCTAAACCATGTTTACGTTAAGTCATCGCTCCCCCTGCCAGTGGGAGCAACAGTGAGATTCCTGCTCACTTGCTGCTGACGCCACTCCACCTGTTTTTATATGTGATGTTTTAACGTGTCTTTTCACCTCTGGTTCTTCTTTGTTTTTAAGACAGCTTTATTAAGGAGTAACTTAGACCTAGTAAATTTTATCCACATAAAAAAACATGCAGGTAGCTGGGAGTGGTGGTGCACGCCTTTAATCCTAGCACTCGGGAGGCAGAGGCAGGTGGATCTTTGTGAGTTCAAGGCCAGCCTGGTCTACAGAATGAGTTCCAGGACAGCTGGGGCTGGAGACAGAGAGACCCTGTTTCAAAAAGACAAACAACAACAACAACAACAACAAAAAAAAAAAAACCCCAACATAAACATGCAGGCATACCTTTCATTCTGAAGAAGTTCCCTGTGCCCTGTCCCAGTCTATGTTCTCCATACCTTCTATCTTGTTAACCACTGATAGAATTAAAAAAAAAAAATTAAGTGTGCGACTATTCTGTCTGTGTGTAAAGTGTACCTGTGCATGCAGTGCACATGGAGCAGAAGAGGGCATCAATCCCCTGGAACTGGAGTTACAGACTGCATGTTAGCTGCATGTGGGTTCCACGAACCAAACCCGGGGCCTCTGTAAAAGCAGTTGGTGCTCTTACTGCTGATCCATCTCTCCAGCCCCATGCCAAACTGATTTTTGTCACTAGAAATTATTTTGAATTATATATATAAATAATTATATATAATCAGTGTTATGACTTGCTTCTTTTTGCATGATTTTGAGCTTTATCCACATTTGTTATTTTTTATTGCTGAGTAGTGTTCCATTATGTAGATGTATCAACAAATTGTCCTTTTTTGTATTTATTGATACTTAGATGGGTTCTAGCTTAGGGCTATTATGAATAAAGCTGTTGTGAACATTGTTTATGAATAAAGCTGCTATGAACAGGTGTTTATGTGGGAATGCTTTCATTTCTCTCATATAAATGCTTAGAAGGGAAATGATGGCATGTGGCATAGTATGTGCTTAGCTATGAAAATGGATTAAGCCAGGTGTGGTGGCACATGTCTTTAATCCCAGCACTTGGGAAGTAGAGGCAGGTGGATCTCTCTGAGTTCAAGATCAGCCTGGTCTACATAGTGAGTTCTAGGACAGCTGGGGCTACAGGGAGGCCCTGTGTCAAAAAGACAAAAAAAAAAAAAAAAAAAAAGAAAAAAGAAAAAAAAAGAAAATGAATTAGTGTTTTCTTCAGTCGCTGTCTTCCCTGGTTGGTTTTCAGGTGGTCTGCTTATTTCAGCAGGTTGACCCAGATGTGAGGTTTCCCTATTTTTTCCCTTCATAAAGATTGGACATTTTGATACAGTTGCACATCACTGAGGTGCTATTAAATTTAAAAAATTTTTCCTGATAGGATAATCCACAATTGTCTGTCTTTATATCTGCTGGTTCTTTCTTCTGCCAGCACTATTCTGCTTTTAAATCTGTCTAGTGATTTTTTCATTATAGATATAGTTTTTTTTTCATTTTTTTTAATTTATTTTTTATGTGTATGAATGTACTGTCTGCATGTAGGTTTGTGCACCCGTGTCCTGCAATGCCGTGGAGGTCAGAAGAGGGCGTCGGATTCCCCTGGAACTGGAGTTAAAGATGGATCTCAGCTGCCATGTGGGTGCTGGGGGATTGAACCCAGGTCCTCTGCAAGACCAGTCAGTGCTCTTAACCGCTAGGCTGTCTCTCCAGCCCAGATATAGTTTTATACATATAAATGTAGATATTTGCAAACTTATCATTCTCATTTTTTTATAGTTTCTGTTACTTTGCTGGGATTCTTCATCATTGTCTCAGTCAATTTTAATCTCTCTTGTCCTTTAATTCTTGAATATTCTTTCTTCAAAATGTGGGATGTGCTCCCCTTTGTGGGTTGGGTGCTTTATATCTAAGGAGTAGAGGACAGCAGAAGTCATGTGAAATGTCTTGTCAGACTAGATCATAGGAAGAACTCTTGCTGCCTGACTTTCTCTCTAGGACTCCAGCTGCCATGTCATGAGGTTCCTCACGCAACCTTCGGAGCTGCCCACGTGGGAAGGAAATGAGGTCTTCTAACAGCCAGTGCCATCTTGCCAGTCTGCAGATGAGCTACTTCTGGCTGACGAGTCTAGCCCCATACTACAGCCTCATGAGACGCCTTCTGTACTGCTTAGTTTTGATTGTCATCTTGACACAGGGTAGAATTACCAGAGAAAGGAGTCTCAAGTGAGGGATTTCCCAGATCAGATTGGCCTGTAGGCATGTCTATGGGGAAATTTCTTGATTATTCATTGGTAAGAGAGAGTAAAGCCTACTATGGGTAGTCCTGGGCTATTTTTATTAGCTATTTTTTTTAGCTTTCTTGATCTATTTAATTTTTTTGCTTATTAATGTGTCCAGTGATTTTTATTGTATGCTCTATACTGTAGGGAATCTGAGTGTTGCTTTCCCCTGAACGGTGTTCTGGCAGGCACTCAGACCACAGGTAAAACTGAGAATAATTCGTCCTACAATTCTTTGCTGCCTGTTGGCTAATGCAGGAAAACAATTGCATACTATTTTTTGTTTACTAGAGGAGGACTAGTATGGTATCAGTTATTTCTCATGGGAAGCCTTACGTATGAATTTTGAAGTATAATTTTCATAATGTGTTACTTGACCACTTTTGTGATTTGACCTCCAGGCTGTACGACATAATTAACTGGTAGAATTTTAGTTTGCAGATTCTGTCTTATGTTGCTTTTCCTGGCTGTTACTATTTATTTTGTTAATTTTGATAATTATAACTTAAGAAATTTCTTTTTCTTAAAATGGTGTTTAATTTAATGATCTTATCTAAAGAAATAGCTGAATTGATGTGACTTAGAAGTGTAGTGGCCTAGGACTGTCACACTTCCAAGAGGCTCTGTGTACCTGATGACCATGGAACATGCTCTGTCCTAAAGTCAAACAGGTATTCATCTTTAGAACTCTACTTTATCTTTCATCTTGTTAATTCAACAACTGTTTGTTTAGCTCTTTGTTATCTGCAACACGCAGTTAGGTCATGCGGCATATAAGGGTAAATAAGACGCACTCCTCATGTTATTGAATGGATACTGTTCCTTCAGAGACAGCCACTGAGCCCAGCTGCATAACAACAGTGGCCATCGGGGTACAAGTGCCCAGTGAGGAGCGATAGATTCTGACTGACAGCACACATGGGGGCCTCATGGAGGAAACTGCAGTGTCATTGTTTTATTCCATGAGAAAGAACAGAAATAAAGGCTGTGCACTTGAAATTGAATTGTAGGTGAGAAGCAATTGTGGGCTGGACTATCTGGTAGAAAAAACATGAGAACAATGAAGAGCTAGATTGGTAAAGAAAATTGGAACCTTAAAGAAAGGTTTGGAAATGGAAAGAAAGGTAGAATAATTAGAGGACACTTGAAATCACTGCTGGGACCTGGGCTCTTCTGCAGGGTCTTCACTTATGTGTCTGGAACCTGTTGGAGGCTCTTTCTGGAACACCTCAGCTGTAAGTTTACTTGTGGCCATTCCACATTGCCTGGGGTAGTTAGATTTCACACCAGTATCTCAAGGTTACAGATGTGGTTGTTCCCAGAATAAGTTGGAAGTGGCCTTGTGTTTTATAACCTTGCTTCAAAGGTTATTTAATATCACTTCAATAGCCTGGGAAGAAGCATTCTCAAGCCCAGTTGGATTCAACAACAGGAAAATTAGATCACCTCTGGGTTGGGGAATGGATAACGTCACATTGTAGAAACAGGTGTGGGGTAGGAGTTACTGTCACAGTCTGCCATGGCCAACAGAAGGCAAAATAAGGACACAAGTAGAGCTACAGTGCCTTCCATACCTAAGTCTCTTCTCACTTGCACATCTAAATTATGGCAGCAGCCACTTAGCCTGAGATGTCATTTCTTCAGCCCCCCCCATTTAATTATATTTTGCTCTTAAACACCTGATCTACTAAAGCAATATTGTCTTTTATTTAACCTAGGGTTTTGAATTTATTATACAAAAGCTCTACATCTCTGTTCCTTTTAATTTTATTTCAAGACTGTCTTACTAAGTTGCTCAGGCTGACCTTGAACTTGAGTCCTCCTGCGTCAGTCTCCTGAGTAGCTGGAATTAGTGTTTTGGACTGAGGATGACTCTAGCTTCATCATACCAGGGCTAGAGTGTATTTATTTATTTATTTATTTATTGGGATCTTTTTGAGACAGGGTCCCCCTATAGCCTCAGCTGCCTTGGAACTCGCTATGTAGACCAGACTGGCCTTGAACTCAGATCCACCTGCCTCTGCCTCCCAAGTGCTGGGATTAAAGGTGTGTGCCACCAGGCCTGGCTTGAGTCTTATTTTTTATTATATTCTTTGTACTACAAGTTCATGACTGTGCTTTTCATGTTTATCACTGTTCCATTGCTTTTTTGCTTTTTCTTCTTCCTCTTTCTCTTTCTCCTCCTCCTCTACCTTTTCTTCCTCCCCCGTTTTTTCTCCTCCTGCTCTTCTTTCCTCCTCTGTCCTCTCTTCTCCCTTCTCTCTTCTTTGGTTAAGCTCTTAATTTTGCAGGAGGTAAGGGTTATGACAGGGTTATCAGCCTTGAGCTGTCATTGTCTTGCCTCAGCCTCCCCAGTGCTGGGATTTTCATGAACATGTACGCTCTGCCTGGCTCCATTGTGCTTCTGTACTTTTTTCCATTCTGGAACACAGACATCTTCCTACATTTGTGCCATTATTTGTGGCATGCTGGCATCCTAGATTCTTTTCTGTCTCTTGCATTTGCGTTGAGTATGTTTTCAAGGCCATGTTAGTCCACAGCCACTTCCCAAGTCTTCTCACTCTGGCTTGTCTCACTTGTGTGTTGAACTTCACTACCATGGATGTTGAACCTGAGGTGATACTTTTCCAGAATTTTCTCTGTAGAAGAGATTCTGAGCTTTCTCAGCCTTCCCATAGTCTATTGATTGATTGGTATGTATGAGATGGAAGACCTTCACTGGGAGCTAACTGTGGTCCAGGCTTTAAGTGTGTACCATGTTTAACCCACATGGTAGTCTAGTGAAGTAGATTCTGTCCTAGTCTTTGTGTACAGATAGGAAGTTGGACACACAAAGGCTAAGTGTCCTTCACAGTGCAGCAGAACAGGCATTTGAGCCAGACAGTCTAGTGGGGAATGTCTCTCTACTTCTCAGGAGGAGTTTTAATATTTTTTTTAAATTAATTTTATTTATTTCTGTATGTGTATGAATGTACTGTCTGCATGCAAGTCTGTGCACCCGTGTCGTGCAATGCCGCGGAGGTCAGAAGAGGGTGTCGGATTCCCCTGGAACTGGAGTTCTCCTGGAATTGGAGTTACAGACGGCNAATGTACTGTCTGCATGCAAGTCTGTGCACCCGTGTCGTGCAATGCCGCGGAGGTCAGAAGAGGGTGTCGGATTCCCCTGGAACTGGAGTTCTCCTGGAATTGGAGTTTCAGACGGCTCTCGGCTGCCATGTGGGTGCTGGGGATCGAACCCGGGTCCTCTGCAAGAGCGGTCGGTGCTCTCAACTGCTAGGCCATCTCTCCAGCCCCAGTTTTAATATTTTTTAATTAATTTATTTTTATTTTATGTGTTTGAGTGTATTGCCTGCATGTATGTAAGTGCACCTGTGTCTTGCAGTGCCTGGAGAGGTCAAAAGAAGGCATCCAATCCCCTGGAACTGGAGTTATGGATGGTTGTTAGCTACCACATGGGTGCCGAGATTTGAACCAGTTTTCTATGAGAGCAGCCAGTGTTCTTGACCGATAAGCCATCTCTTCAGCCCCATCAAGAGGAGTTTTGAATATAATGAGTGGTTCTAACCTTGCTTACTTGAACTTAGAATGGCTGTAAATATTATTATATAGCATTGGTAGTTTTTATACTGTTATTATGCTGTTATTGACAGATTAGCCCCTTGTTAAATCTTTTCACATTATCCTTAATTCTCTTTTATAGAGCCGACAAATCTCACCTAGAATCCTCTAACAAGTCACAGGTATAATTGCTATTTAAAGTCGATTGTCTCAGAGTCCTGCTTGCTAGGGATGAAGGATATGCTGCCTGCCACGACTTGGAGCCAGCAGGTCTTCCCTTAGGAGCAGGTCTGTGCTCCAAAGTTCATTGAAAATGAACTATCCATGGCTTCATTTCTAAGAAAGAATACATGTATTAGAATGGTGTTTGGGTTCTTGGGCTGGCCACAGTAAAATTAATTTATAGGTACATTGCTGTTCTAATACTTGGACTAAAAGAATCAAGTGCTGCTAGTTGAGCTTCAGCCCTGGCTGTGTGGAGTGCTGAGCAGAGGTGTTCTGTCAAGCCTGGATACAGTCACATTCCAAAGGACTTGGGGTTAGGACTTCAACATAAGAATTTGGGCTGGAGAGATAGCCTAGCGGTTAAGAGCGCCGACTGCTCTTGCAGAGGACCCGGGTTCGATCCCCAGCACCCACATGGCGGCTGAGAACCGTCTGTAACTCCAATTCCAGGAGAACTCCAGTTCCAGGGGAATCCGACGCCTTCTTCTGACCTCCGCGGCATTGCATGACACGGGTGCACAAACCTACATGCAGACAGTACATTCGTACACATGAAAAATAAATAAAATTAAAAAAAAAGAATTTGGGGGACACAGTTTAGCCCATAACACTTATTATGTGAGTGTATGTATACAACTTATTCATCACAGTATTGGCTGAGTATTTGGATTCACCCCCATTATAGATTACCATGAAGAACAGCAATACGAACATTCTTATTTATATAATGCCCGAGTTTCTTTAGGCCAGGATGAAACATTTCCCCGTCTCAGGAGTAGATGAGCAATTCATGTTGCATGGCTATAATACAGCATTAATCAATAAATCCAGTGCATTTTCCAAAGTTGCTTGTTCCGTTCATGCTCCCATTCTGTTTTCTAGTATCCCGCTAGTACCAGACTTTTAAATTAAATTTTGTTTTTTTTGTATGGGGGTGTATGAGTGTGGCATGTGTGCTTGAGTATATGTTAGCGTCTATGTAATGTGTGTGCATGAGTATATGTTAGCATCGATGTAACGTGTGTGCATGAGTATATGTTAGCATCTATGTAACGTGTGTGCATGAGTATATGTTAGCATCTATGTAACGTGTGTGCATGAGTATATGTTAGCATCTATGTAACGTGTGTGCATGAGTATATGTTAGCATCTATGTAACGTGTGTGAGTATATGTTAGCATCTATGTAACGTGTGTGCATGAGTATATGTTAGCATCTATGTAACGTGTGTGCATGAGTATATGTTAGCATCTATGTAACGTGTGTGCATGAGTATATGTTAGCATCTATGTAACGTGTGTGCATGAGTATATGTTAGCATCTATGTAACGTGTGTGCATGAGTATATGTTAGCATCTATGTAACGTGTGTGCATGAGTATATGTTAGCATCTATGTAACGTGTGTGCATGAGTATATGTTAGCATCTATGTAACGTGTGTGCATGAGTATATGTTAGCATCTATGTAACGTGTGTGCATGAGTATATGTTAGCATCTATGTAACGTGTGTGCATGAGTATATGTTAGCATCTATGTAACGTGTGTGCATGAGTATATGTTAGCATCTATGTAACGTGTGTGCATGAGTATATGTTAGCATCTATGTAACGTGTGTGCATGAGTATATGTTAGCATCTATGTAACGTGTGTGCATGAGTATATGTTAGCATCTATGTAACGTGTGTGCATGAGTATATGTTAGCATCTATGTAACGTGTGTGCATGAGTATATGTTAGCATCTATGTAACGTGTGTGCATGAGTATATGTTAGCATCTATGTAACGTGTGTGCATGAGTATATGTTAGCATCTATGTAACGTGTGTGCATGAGTATATGTTAGCATCTATGTAACGTGTGTGCATGAGTATATGTTAGCATCTATGTAACGTGTGTGCATGAGTATATGTTAGCATCTATGTAACGTGTGTGCATGAGTATATGTTAGCATCTATGTAACGTGTGTGCATGAGTATATGTTAGCATCTATGTAACGTGTGTGCATGAGTATATGTTAGCATCTATGTAACGTGTGTGCATGAGTATATGTTAGCATCTATGTAACGTGTGTGCATGAGTATATGTTAGCATCTATGTAACGTGTGTGCATGAGTATATGTTAGCATCTATGTAACGTGTGTGCATGAGTATATGTTAGCATCTATGTAACGTGTGTGCATGAGTATATGTTAGCATCTATGTAACGTGTGTGCATGAGTATATGTTAGCATCTATGTAACGTGTGTGCATGAGTATATGTTAGCATCTATGTAACGTGTGTGCATGAGTATATGTTAGCATCTATGTAACGTGTGTGCATGAGTATATGTTAGCATCTATGTAACGTGTGTGCATGAGTATATGTTAGCATCTATGTAACGTGTGTGCATGAGTATATGTTAGCATCTATGTAACGTGTGTGCATGAGTATATGTTAGCATCTATGTAACGTGTGTGCATGAGTATATGTTAGCATCTATGTAACGTGTGTGCATGAGTATATGTTAGCATCTATGTAACGTGTGTGCATGAGTATATGTTAGCATCTATGTAACGTGTGTGCATGAGTATATGTTAGCATCTATGTAACGTGTGTGAGTATATGTTAGCATCTATGTAACGTGTGTGCATGAGTATATGTCAGCATCTGTGTAACGTGTGTGCATGAGTACATGTTAGCATCTGTGTAACATGTGCATGAGTATATGTTAGCATCTGTGTAACATGTGTGCGAGAGTATATGTTAGCATCTGTAACATGTATGCATGAGTATATGTTAGCATCTATGTAACATGTGTGCATGAGTATGTTAGCATCTATGTAACATGTGTGCATGAGTATATGTTAGCATCTATGTAACATGTGTGCATGAGTATATGTTAGCATCTGTGTAACATGTGTGCGTATGTTAGCATCTATGTAATGTATGTGCATGAGTATATGTTAGTATCTATGTAACGTGCATGCATGTAGACCTGAAGCTAGTGTTGGGTGTCTTCCTTGATTTTCATTTACTGAGACATACACAGTCTCTCACAGAACCTGGAGCTCACTGGTCCAGCCAAGCTCGTCCAGCCAGACAACTGGCTGCATGGATCCCTGTCTCTGTCTCCTGAGTGTTGGGATCACAGGCAGTTGCCATGCCTGGCCTGGTGCCATGCTTTTATTTTTTTATTTTAAAATATTTTCTTTATTGTTTTTATTTTGATTGTGTATAAGTATATTGCCTACATATATGTAAACTCACCCGTGTCATACAGTGCCCCACAGAGGTCAGAAGAGGGTGTCAGATCCCCTGGAACAGGAGTTACAGACAGTTGTTAGCCACCATTTGGGTTCTGGAATTCAAACCTGGGTCCTCTGCAAGAGCTGAGCCATCTCTCCAGGCCTGGTGCCATGCTTTTTAATTCACACTGTTCAGTTAGTGTGCAGGGCTCTCTCGTGCCTTAAATGGCATTTCATCTATTAGTGAAGCATTTGGCTGTTGTTCTCTTTATATATTGGTCATTTGTGATACAGCTTTTCAAGCCTAAGCTTCTGTTAGGTAGCTTGACTTTTTCTTTTATTTATTTTTTGAGACAAGGTCTCCTTGTAGCCCCAGCTGGCCTGGAACTTGGTGTGTAGACTAGGCTGGACTCAATCTCACAGATCCATTATCTCTGGTCTCTCCCTGTCTAACCTTCTCTCTTCCCTCCCCAATTAAAGTATCCCTTTTCCCCCTGAAATACTTGTCTCCTCTTATCCTCCCTTTCTTGAGCTCCTCTTCCTTTTTACACCCATGGCTCTGTGTATATGCTTCCCTTCCCTCTTCCCTGTTAAATACCCCATTTCCCCCTTGATAGTCTAGTCTGTCTCCTATTGTCTCCCTCTCTTGGGCTCTTTCTTTCCCTTTATCTCCATGGTTGCTTTCCATTTTCTCAGCTCCTCAGTTACATCAGGTTATATACTCACATGTAAGGATTGGATGCTAAGATTCACTAATGAGAGAGAACATATGTCATGTGTTCTGAGTTTTATTACTTCACTTGCCTCTTGGGTATAGTCATTCCTTTCTTCAGTCCTTTTTTTTTTTAATTTTTTTTTAATTTTTTTTATTATTTATTTTTGTATGTGTATGAATGTACTGTCTGCATGCAGGTCTGTGCACCCGTGTCTTGCAATGCCGTGGAGGTCAGAAGAGGGTCTCGGATTCCCCTGGAACTGGAGTTCTCCTGGAATTGGAGATACAGACTGTTCTCAGCCGCCATGTGGGTGCTGGGGATCGAACCCGGGTCCTCTGCAAGAGCGTCGGTGCTCTTAACCGCTAGGCTATCTCTCCAGCCCTCTTCAGTCCTTTTGTATTGCTTCGAGTAGTCTCTGTAGGCCTGGTTTGGTGGACATGAAGGTCATGTCACAGAAGGTTTTTCTTTTCCCTTTAACTGATAGTTTTGCTGGGTAAAGTATTCTGGTTGGCATCTGTGATCATTTAGAACTTGGAATACTTTGGTCCAGGCTCTTCTGGATTCCATAGTTTACATTGAAAAGTCAGCTGTGGGGCTGGAGAGATGGCCTAGCAGTTAAGGGCGCCGACTGCCCTTGCAGAGGACCCAGGTTCGATCCCCAGCACCCACATGGAGGCTGAGAACCGTCTGTAACTCCAATTCCAGGAGAACTCCAGTTCCAGGGGAATCTGACACCCTCTTCTGGCCTCCGCGGCTTTGCACCACACAGGTGCACAAACCTACATGCAGACAGTACATTCATACACATAAAAAATAAATAAAATAATAAAAAAGAAAAGTCAGCTGTAATTTGGATGGGTTTTCCTTTAGGTATGACTTGTGTTTCTCTTGTCGCTTTCATTATTGTCTTTGTTCTGTATGGGTAGGATTTTTACTATGATGTACCTTGGGGAGTTTCTGTTCTGGTCCTATTTGGTGTTCTGTGTGCTTCTTGTATCTGTATGTCTTTCCTTAATTTAGGGAAATTCTCTTTTGTAATCCTGTTGACAATCTGGTCAGTTCCATTAACCTGGGGTTCTTCTCCTTCCTCTGTGTCTTATGATGTATAAATTTGGTCTGTTCATGGGGTCCCACATTTCCTACATATTCCATTTCTGTGTTTTTAAATTTTTTCATAATAAGCCATCAGTTCTTCAACTTTATTGTCCAGTCTTAATATTCTGTTTTCCATTTCACTCCTTCTGTTGGTGAGGCCTTCTGTCATTTCAAATGACTTACTGAGTTTTTCAATTCCTTCTTTATTTCAGCCCATGTTTTCTTCAATATTTCTCTCCTTTTTTTTTCCTTTTCTTTTTCTTTTTTTTTTTTTTTTTGAGACAGGGTCTCCCTTTAATCCCAGCTGGCCTGGAGCTTGCTCTGTAGATCAGGCTGGCCTTGAACTCACAGAGATCCACCTGCCTCTGCCTCCAAATATTTCTCTCTTATGAATTCACTTTTCCAGTCCTGAATTGCCTTTGTCATTTCATTTGCATTTGTATTTTTGTGAGCCTTGATCAGAAATTTATCTTTATCTCCTTTGAGTTCTTTGAGTTGTTTGTTATTTAAATTCATGGAATTCTTTGATCATGTTTGTCATTTTCTTTTAAATTATGTGTCCTGGGTTCCTCATTGTAGAACTTTTCTTTAAGGTTAATGTTTGGTGGGGACATAGTATTTTGGTTTTTCATATTATTACTTTTTCATTGTGGATTTATTTTGTTGCTGATTCTTCCTTTGAAACCCAAGCCTGCCTTTGTTGAATTGACGTTTGATTCTGGTTGTATTATTGATGTTGCTTGATTGTTTTTTGATTAGGTATGAAAAATTAGGTAATCTGGGTTCTCTTTTGATTTTATATTTTTTTAGATGGATCAAGGCAGGCTACTCAGGAGGTCTCCAGAAAGGTGAGGGAGCTCTGGGTAGTTAGAAGGAGCTCTGGGCAGTTAGGCACACTCCTGCAGCCTCAGCAGGATGGGGCCAAGGTGCAAGGAGGAGAGAGGGGGATTGAAAGAGGCAGCCCTCACTAGCCAGCAGAAAAACCTGAGCCCTTGGAGCAGTGGGAGGGACTAAAATGATCCCAAAGCAGGAGGATAGGGGAGACAGGATTTGAGTAACTCACCCAGGGACTCTGAAGCAGTCTCAGAGGACATGTACAAAGCCCAAGGAGAGGGCATGGGAACCCAATGTCTCCATCTTAATTTTTGAGATATGGTCTCTCACTGACTGTGGAGCTCAGTTGGCCAAATTGGCTGGCCCCTGAGCCCTAAGGATCCTCCTGCTTTGCCTCCCAGCACTGGGGTTCTAGGCTCATGTTGCCACTCCCAGCTTGCATGACAGGCACTTTACTAACAGAGCATCTTTCCAGCCCCTGTGCTCCCTTTTAAAAATTTATATCTTGAGAATTCTCCCTGAAGTTATTATTTTCCTGAATTATTTTCTAAAGTGATTATAATTTTACATTGTGTATTTAGATATAATGTATTGGCTCTGATTTTGTATACAGTATGAGGTAAAACTTGAGTTCATTTTTCCCTGTAGATATTTGTCCATTATTTAAAAACACATTCTTTTCCTCATTGCCTGAACCACCTGTTTATAACCTGTTGTCTCTAGTATCTGCCTTGATCTGCTTTGAGGCTCCTAGTGCTGAATCTCTGGTCTGTTTGTTCTGCAGAGTGTTATGCTGATAGGATCTCTCTTGTTTCCCAGTAAATCTTATAAATGGATAAGGGACATCTTCTGATCTCGTTGTTGCTTCTAGAGTGCCGTGTTCTTCTTGGTGCATTCCATTTCCATAAACATTTTAAATAATTTTTTTTTATGAATTTTATTTATTTCTGTATGTGTATGAATGTACAGTCTGCATGCAGGTCTGTGCACCCGTGTCGTGCAATGCCGCGGAGGCCAGAAAACGGTCTCGGATTCCCCTGGAACTGGAGTTCTCCTGGAATTGGAGTTCCAGACGGCTCTCGGCCGCCATGTGGGTGCTGGGGATCGAACCCGGGTCCTCTGCAAGAGCGGTCGGCGCTCTTAACCGCTAGGCCATCTCTCCAGCCCCATCCATAAACATTTTAAAATCTGCCTGTCAGGCTCTACAAAGAGACCTGTTTGGCCATTTATAGGAATGCTTTGGTATTATAATTTAAGGGAGAACTGTCGGTGTCGTGAAAGAAGAAAAAAAAAATTTTAAATCTAAGAACTCTTTTAGATGAAAGAAGTAAGAGATGGTAACTAAATGCAGTATGTCATGTTCTATTAACTTTATGAAGGCCTGGGGCAGATAGGGAGATTTTACTTTGAATTATGTTTTAGGCAACACTAATGTACTATTATTAAGTTTCTTGATAATGTTGAAAATTATACATATATGCCCTTTTTTCTTAGAAGGTAAATGCTCAAGAAATGTATCATGTTTCCTCCAGCTAGTTCTCAATTCATAAAGTATACATTGAGGGGAAAGGTAGGAAACTAGATTAGATAATTAGAGTGTTAACAATTGGTGAATTTTGATTAAAAGTAAATGATTTCTTTATGCATTTAAATTTTCTGAAAATAGTAGTTGAAGAAAATTACACTTATTTTGTATCTCATAAAACAGTGGTGAGCCAGATAAACGAGCCACGCTGTCTCAGTGTGTTCCTCTGGGCAGGGCTACCACTACGAACAGCACTGCCATGTCAGGTGGCTCAGTGTTTACTCTCAGCACTAATCCCAGCACTGGGAGAGAAAGTCATGCTTGGAACAGCAAGCGTCTCTCAGCTGTCTCTCCAAGTAAAGTTTATTAACAAGTCTTTTGTACCAATCCTGAGTTTAAGGTATTTTTCTGAACTACTGATAGTTCTGCCATCTTCTATCACACTGAGCAGTGTTTTCATGGGATACTTTGCTAAAGCTAGGCCAAACCTAATTAGACATGGGCTTGGTGCATGCATACAATATTGTTCCTACTCGAGAAGAGTTCCACTCTTCGGTTCTTCTAGCAGGCACCCTGAAGTCCACAAGGAAAACTTAGCCAGTTTAGTTTTCAGTGACCTCCCACAGGAAGTGGAAGGACACGTGAGCATTGGAAGTGTTGGTAGACTTGCAGATGTTGACTCCTCTTTGCATTCCCCTTTTCCTGCATGTTAATATGTGATTCTTCAGCAAAATATATTTATTTGTAAATTTATGCAAAATACCTAACAACAAAATAATATTCTGACAGCAAAAGGAAGGGCTGAGCTGCTGAAGATAAATCTTCGGGAGGTGGAATTGGATCCTGATATTCAACTAGAAGACATTGCAGAGAAGATCGAGGGCTATTCTGGTGCCGACATAACTAATGTCTGCAGGTATGTCTTAGTGACCTGTGTTCACAGATACTAACTGCGGGTTTGTGGGGGGACTGCTGTTGTAATTGGTGTAGCTGAAAGCAGATACACTTTTTCCTTGAAATGCATTCCTGTTTGTGAACTGGATTCTCTTTTTTTCTTTTTCTTTTTGGTTTTTTGAGACAGGGTCTCCTTTTAGTCATAGCAGGCCTGGAACTTACTCTGTAGACCAGGCTGGCCTTGAACTCACAGGGATCCTCCTGCCTTTGCCTCCCAAGTGTTGGGATTAAAGGTGTGCGCCAGCATGCCCAGCCTTTTTTTATTTATTTATTTATTTTGGCGGGGGTGGGGGTGTGAACTGCATTTTCTTTAGCATACACCTCCAGTGAGAAATAATTACATGAGATGATAACTTTGTTTTCTTTTGCTTTGTTTTTGAGACAAGGTGGCTCAGACTGTCCACAGATTCATGGTCCTCTCCCTGTTTTTGAATGCTGGGATTGATTATGGGCGTTCACTTAGGGTTTTGGACTTTTTCTCTGAGAACTGCATGTGCTAGGCAGATGCTTTACTACTGCACTGTCTCCTCATTCTTCACTTAGGGATTTGATCTTTGATTTTTAAGAACTGTTGTGTCTTACACTGTAACAATAGCTGAACAATCTATGGCTAGTTAGCTTTATGTTGGAGCCTAGCTGCATTAATGGAAATAATATTATTTAGTTTTATTGGGTATTTTTGACTACATGCAAATGAACAAAGTTGATGAGTTTCACTGATGGAAGAAACACATTTCAAAATTCCCTTTTCACTTTAGTCACTTGTTAATTCTTAGACAATTTGTATCACTCAGTGAAGAGTTCTCACATCTGTAAGTATACAGAAGTTGGTTTCCGTAGCTTTCCTTTAAAGCTGTTTTCCACATTTTTTCTGCTAGTTTTTTCTAGACGCATCCAAGTGTAAGGGCAAACTATAAGTTCACAATATTTTCTATTGTTACTGCAGTAAAATATTGACAAATTTGAAGGTGTAACTGGCTTGTCCTTCCTAATAATTTTTACAGTCCTCCACTTCTTCCAGACCTTCATATTTATTTCCAGTTGGTCAAATAGAGTTGCCACACAAGGTTGAGAGAAGCCCTAGGTTGATCCCTTTAGTTTCTCACTACTGTTCCATGTGGAGAAATTCTTTGTCTACTATATATGGACACATTCATGTTCCAGAGAGAGGGGTTCCTGGCTTTACTCCCTGTTTAGACTAACACACAGCTTGAATTATCTTAACATTAGCTATATGTTCATTTCCAAGTATGCAGTTCCATATTTCATGTTTGATTTCCTCTTCCTAAATGTCTTGGTTATTTTTAAGGCACAGAGAAGAAAATTTAGTGCTATCTGAGCTCATTCTAGGCTTCTGTGAAAAAACTGAATTTCAAGTTTTAAGTTCTTTGTGTTCTATTTAATTTCTGTGGTGGTGGTGGTGTGTGTGTGTGTGTGCACACGTGTATGTTTGCAGGTATTATATTTGTGCAGATGCATGCGAAGGCCAGAGAGCAGCCTTTTGTGTTGTTTCTCAGGTGCTGTACACCATGGGTTTTGAGACAGGGCCTCTCACTGGCCTGGGACTTACCCAGCAGGTTAGGCTAGCCAGCAAGCCCCAGGGATCCCCACCTCTGCAGAGCTGGGCTTACAGGCATGTGCCCGATATGCCCAGCAGGTTAGGCTGGCCAGCAAGCCCCAGGGATCCCCACCTCTGCAGAGCTGGGCTTACAAGCATGTGCCCGATATATCGAAGCTTTTTAACAAAAGTTTTGGGGCTCAAACTAGCGGTTCTCAGGCTTGCAGAGCAAGCACTCTCCTGGATGAGCGATTGCCCCCAGCTCTTCCACCCTCTTTTAACCTCTCCTGAAGTAGAAAATTCTAAGTGGCAGCATAAAAACATATAAGCTATCCTTTGAAGTTGTAGCATAACTTTGTAACAGTCAAAGTGTCGAGGGCTCTCACAGGCATTTGTGGTGACTGATTTGGCTGTTTCTAGGGACGCTTCTTTAATGGCCATGAGGCGGCGCATCAATGGCTTGAGTCCAGAAGAGATCCGGGCCCTTTCCAAGGAGGAGCTCCAGATGCCTGTTACCAGAGGGGACTTTGAGTTGGCTCTTAAGAAAATTGCCAAGTCGGTCTCTGCTGCAGACTTGGAGAAATATGAAAAGTGGATGGTTGAATTTGGATCTGCTTGAGATTTTGTCACCTGTTTCATTTCTGATATTTTTGTTTATAAAATGTGAAGAAATTCCTGCAACTTAAAAAAAAGGATCTGGACTATCTCATCAGAGAAATTTTCACTTAAAGGCCAGAACAAAATGAAGAAATGTCTAAAACCTGCAAAGATATGAAATATGGTTGAGAAATGAGAAAAGCTTCCATTGAGTCTGCTAGTCTCCTCCGCTGGCCTTGTGTTGATAAGCCGCATACTTGTGCGTTAATATCACACAGCCAGGACTGTCACTGCGTCTGCGAGGCTGAGGAGCCAGCTCTTCTCTTGGAGGAGCTTGCTTACAAGGAATTTGGAAACATTTCTTTTTTTCCACTTGCATTCATTGTTGTTTCCCAGTTCTTTGTGAACGTGAAGGACATGGGCCTGTGTGTGTGTCAGCAAAACTGGGTTTCTCTCAAACTAATTGTCATTTCGAGAAGAATGATAGTAAATTATGTTTTTGCCACCTTTCTTTCCTCCATCAGTTCTTCTGTTAGCTGTTTGATTATTTCTTAAGCTATATTAATATCCTATAACCTGTGTTTTTTTAATCATTTGACATCTTTTTTCTCTGGTTTATAGTATTTGTTTGTTTATTTATTTATTTATTTATTTTATTTTTGCTAATGCCTCTCATGCTTCATGCTGGGAAGATGGAAAGAACCACATTCCACTAGAAATGCTGCTTCATTCTTCCCTTCTGAGTTTGTTTTCACTTTCAATGTATTCAAACCAATGTAGCTGTTATTTTTCTGTTCTAACACTGATTTTTGTTGAGTTTACTTTTAGTATTTAAGATAATACATTCTACACAAGTTTAGACTCCATGGCTAATATAAAACAAATAAAATCTTTTTAGTTTTCCAGACATGTAACAAAATAGTAGCACTAATAATGAATGATGCTCATTTAAAAAACTTGAATGTTTTCCTTAAAAATTAAGAACTGGCACCGCACTGACATGCTCATTAGTCATGGACACAGACAATAGGAAGGAGCCAGAAAAGGTAAGTGGTCTGATTCTAGCCATAAGCAGAGTATCTTGGCATTTGTTCTTTGTAATTAATTATATTTATCTCATTTGGATTATTAGGTAATCAATATTTTAATAGACAACTTAAAAATTTATATGTGATGATATCCTGAATTCTTGATTCTTTTTTTTTTTTTTTTGTATTTTTGAGACAGGGTCTACCTGAAGCCCCAGCTGTCCTGGAACTTACTTTGTAGACCTACTAGTTTAAAACTAGTTTTAAATTATGTGTGTATGTATACACATATACAAGCACTTTAAAAAACTCTTCCTATATTGCTTAAGATACTTTTTTTCTTACTAAGATATATGAATGCGCTACACTGTCTTCAGATAACATAAGTCTGACTATTTAAACCCTACTATTCATCTGTTTGCTAAATTGCCCTCTTCTGAGAACATGGATTATAAAATTTCAAATCTTTTTTTTTTTTTTTTTGGTCTTTTCAAGACAGGGTCTCCCTGTAGCCCCAGCTGTCCTGGAACTCACTCTGTAGACCAGGCTGGCCTTGAACTCACAAAGATCCCACCTGCCTCTGCCTCTGCCTCTGCCTCCCGAGTGCTAGGATTAAAGGCGTGTGCCACCACGCCTGGCAAAATTTCAAATCTTAAGGCACAATTTTATTGTAATGGGATTTGTTCTTGAAAAATTGAAATGAGGGTCTTTCCCTTTTCTAGATGAACTTTCATTTACATTCGCTTACTTACTTTGTATCGAGATCTTACTTTGTTGCCCGTGCTTGTCTTAAACTCCGGCCTTCGCTTCTGGTGCGCCTGGGATTCAGGTACCACACCAGCTTCCTTCATGAACTTTAATAAATAATCTGGGAGGCTAAGGCAGGAGGATCATTAATTTGAGGCCAGTCTGGGTAAATAGCAAGGCCGTACCTGAGAGAGAGAAAGAGAGAGAGAGAGAGAGAGAGAGAGAGAGAGAGAGAGAGAGAGATAGAGGAGAGAGAGAGAGGAGAGGAGAGAGAAGAGAGAGGAGAGAGGGGAGGAGAGAGAGGAGAGAGAGAGAAAGAGAAAAAAAAGAGAATGAATAATCCCACTAAAATTATCTTGCAAACTAATTCTATTTAGTAGGGTTTGGGCTGTGCTTATGAAAACTTTCCTATAACATTTTAACTGGTTGGTAGACCTTTTCTGGATTTTGCTTTATTTATTTGAATTCCTCATGGATTATGGCATGGTAATTGTGATTCTTTATTACCAACGAGGCAGTATTTCATAGCACATCCTTCCTGGCAGCTTATCTTTTTTAGCCCTTGTCCCTCTCTCATTTGGCTTGACCCGTGGATGGAGAAGGCATTGCACACCTTCAACCCTTTAAAGGATCTTGAAGAGACCCTCTCAGACATTTCTATCTGACCCTTAATGTACACTGTTTATATACTGTCTTTGTTGCAAGAGACATACGTTGTCTTACCCAGAACAGGAATTTGTTTTCCTTTTCTGTGTGGTGTAGCAGATGTATTAGCAAAGTAGAATGGTTGGTTCTTCTAAATGCTCTGAAAACATGAACACTTGGGTGATGCAGCGCAGTGACTTAATATTAGCTTGTGTGTGGTTCTGCTTTGCAGGTTCTCCATCAGGTGCACCCCTCACGGGCAGATCTGTGTGGGCTTCTTTCTGTGCGTAAGACAGTGGGTGGAGCTGAGCTGCTGACGAAGCTAGGCCACATGGTGAAGTTCTGCCTTGACATTTTCTTTAATGACTCTGTGGCTTCTGACTTCCAGTGCTAAAGCAAGAGCTTAGATCATAAACGGAGAGGCACAGTAATCTGTGTGTGTTGAGAAGAGAATATATGAATTACCCCTTCATTTTGCTCTTAGTTGTTTTAAAAATTAGAGTGTGGAGCGATGGCCTAGCGGTTAAGAGCGCCGACCGCTCTTGCAGAGGACCCGGGTTCGATCCCCAGCACCCACATGGCGGCCGAGAGCCGTCTGAAACTCCAATTCCAGGAGAACTCCAGTTCCAGGGGAGTCCGACGCCCTCTTCTGACCTCCGCGGCATTGCACGTCACGGGTGCACTTACAAAAATCCAAGCAATACACTCATAAACAAAAAAAAAAAAAAAAAAATTAAAAAGAAAAAAAGAAAAAAAAAATTAGAGTGTTTAAGCAGTATAAAGTTGTTACAGATCTACACATCATTTTATCATTTTCCATGCCAGTTACATGTAATTATGATAAGCAAGTATGGATGTAACAGTTGCTATCAATGTTTAACTTCGGTAATTATTTTTAAAAGAAATTAATATTGGTGAAGGGCACCACACAGGCAGCTCTTTAAGGAGAAAACACATCACAGCCTTTACTTCTGCTCAATAGCAGTTTGATCATTCCACAGTGACCTAAATATACTTTCAGCTCTGACCCCTATCTCCAGAAGCACCCAGACACTACTCGATGGGTGTATTAGTCACTTTTCGTGCTGTGATAAAAACCCATGACCAAGGGAAATTATAAAAAAGTTTATTTGAGCTTACGATTGAGCGTTCCGGTAATCAGAGTCCTGATGGCAGGAGCATGGCCGTTGGCGTGGAGCAGCAAGCCGAGGGTCACGCCTTGCAATGAGCGGAAAAGTGAGAGAGAGAGAGAGACTGGAACCACGAGGTTGTTTACTCACAAGCCTGCCCACATAACGTACTTCCTCCAGCATGGCCACACCTTCTAAGACCTCCAAGAACAGTGCCACCAACTGGAGACAAAATGTCTGAATACTTAAAAGCCTATGGGGGACACTCTCATTCAAACCACCGCACAAGGAACCATTTGGGCTGGCAATCTGGCTGGTGCTTCATTTGAACTGCCAAGATTTTTGTTTCAGGTATCTCAAAAAAAAAAAAAAAAAAAAAGGTGAAATCACCATCTTAAGAAGCTACCAGCTATGTGGGGAACCTGATAGGAGTGAGTCACACACAAGGAAGGGGCCTGTGGGGAATCTGATAGGAGTACCTACAGAGGAAGGGGCATGTGGGGAATCCTGATAGGAGTACCCACAGAGGAAGGGGCATGTGGGGAATCTGATAGGAGTACCCACAGAGGAAGGGGCATGTGGGGAATCTGATAGGAGTACCCACAGAGGAAGGGGCATGTGGGGAACCTGATAGGAGTACCCACAGAGGAAGGGGCATGTGGGACCTGTAGGAGTGTGGACTGGGAAGATGTGATGTGGGGAACCTAGGATAGGAGTACCCACAGAGGAAGGACATGTGGGGAACCTGAGTAGGGTACCCACAGAGGAAGGGGCATGTGGGGAATCTGATAGGATACTCCACAGAGGAAGGGACATGTGGGGAACCTGATAGGAGTACCCACAGAGGAAGGGACATGGGGAACCTGATAGGAGTACCACATGAGTGATATGTGGGGAACCTGATAGGAGTACCCACAGAGGAAGGGACATGTGGGGAACCTGATAGGAGTACCCACAGAGGAAGGGACATGTGGGGAACCTGATAGGAGTACCCACAGAGGAAGGGGCATGTGGGGAATCTGATAGGAGTACCCACAGAGGAAGGGGCATGTGGGGAACCTGATAGGAGTACCCACAGAGGAAGGGATATGTGGCAGCCTGAGTTCACTCATCCACCTTCCTCAAATACACTGCTGGTATGTGCTGAGAATCAGTAGACGAGCAGCTCACCCCTTCTGGCCCAGCTACATGCAGAACTTGCAGTTTGTGTGGCTCAGCTCCTACTGTGCTGTGTTACTTAGGCTTTTTTATTTCCATACTATCGATTCCTCTTATGTTATTTTTTTCTTTTCTTTTTTATGTTATTAAATCTAAATTACTGGGGGCTGGAGAGATGTCTCAGTGGTTAAGAGCGCCAACTGCTCTTGCAGAAGACCCAGGTTCGATTCCCACATGGTGGCTAAGAACCCCCTTTAAGCTGGGCGTGGTAGCACACGCCTTTAATTCTAGCACTCCAGAGGCAGAGGCAGGTAGATCTTTGTGAGTTCAAGGCCAGCTTGGTCTACAGAGTGAGCTCCAGGCCAGCTGGGGCTATAGGGAGACCCTGACTCAAAAGTGAACAAACAAAAAACAACTAAATTACATCAGGATATGTCCTATGTGTTAGGAAAAAATGTTAAGGGTGACTTTTGGCTTTTTCCAAGAAAAGATCATTTAAGTATGAAGAAAAAATCATGAATATTATGTAAATTTTTGTGTCTTTGTTTTGTTTATTAGTGTTTTGAATGTATAATATCTTTAATTTGTAGGCACATAATATTTATATTAATCTGGGGTCTGTCACAACAGAAAAAACGTAGGAAAAATCTGAAGGACATCTTGGGGGGAAAATATATAAACCTCAGATATCTAACTCTCATTTTCATTAATTATTTTTTCAGTTTTTTTACTCAGTTGTAATTACTACAAGTTTACTTATTTATACTTTTAATTTAGGCTTTTCATAATTCATTTTGGGTCATTTGTTTTTTAATATTGTTTCCTAATGCGGAAACTGGGTATTTAAAAAATCAAATTTATATATTTTTACACACCTTATTAGTAGTAATTTGAATTTTTATCAGTTTTTTGGGCTCTGGAAGCTCTAGTTTTAATGACATTTCTAAATTTCAGGTTCCTTGTTAATAAAAACAGGACATACATTAAGATAATATAAAATTATGTTTTGGGTTTTCCTCATTTCTTTATAAAGTAAAAATAAAGCCTGAATCTTGGTTTGTCACTAGAAGTACAGGATTGAGACATTTGGCACCACAGGTAGGCATCAGTAAAGAGAAGCCTCCTGCCTTGAAAGAGCTGCGGTTGGGGTGCACGCTCAGAAATGACATCATTCTCGGAGTCCGCCCCAGCTGCCCATGCTTTCTTTCAGCCTTCAGTTCCTCATCTCCACATTGTTTTGGTTTTGGTTTTTTGTTTCCCCTCTGAGGCGGCCTCTCCCTATATCCCCAGCAGATCTGGAACTCACCAGGTAGACCAGACTGATGTCAGTCTCACAGAGAGTAAAGCTGTGCACCACCCTGCCAGACCTGTATGTCTCTTCAAATGCTTTTCTGCTCTTATCACTTCCTGTTAACTTTTAAAGTTTAAACTTGAATTTCTTAAAAGGTATTTTGCCATTCTTGTTCTCGCAAAGCCAGAGCGAGCTTCTGTGAAGTGTGGGAGTCACTCTTCTTCTTTGTGTGTCTTTGTTGGGATATATTTCTTTTTAAGGAGCAGGTTCAGACATAAGGTGAATCCTCTTGTTTTGAGCTTTGTAAATACAAACCAGTGAGATGACATTAAACATTGTGGAGCTGAGCTGTTCCTGTGAGAACAGGAGAAAACACATATGAGTGTGTAGGTGGCTGTTCCGTGTGATGGTGTGGCAGGTAGACTGGCTTTATTCAGCAGCCTCTGTGCTCACAGTGTGCAGGTGGATCACTGCCTGCCACTGTGGTTTGTCAGTGAGCCACTGAGATTCAATTCCAGTGTTTGTCACCCAGTATTTGAACCTAACTTGAAGCAAAAGATGTTTCTAAATTGTTTTTGCTAAATGTGTTTTCCCTCATATGTTATGCTGCTGTTTGCTAGTCCTGAACCTTGTTTGTAAGTTGTAATTTGGTAATAAATTCCTGGAGAAGAGACCCTTGCTGTTTTATTTGTGTGCAGTTTCAATACATAGTAACTGCTGTGCTGCTTGCTGCCACAGAGAACAAGCCCCTCACCAGCAGGCAGTGACTTCATTCAGACTTTTGTTTCTTATAAAATCACATGTCAGCCGGGCGAGCTGGCGCACACCTTTAATCATAGCACTTGGGAGGCAGAGGCAGGCAGATCTCTGTGAGTTCAAGGCTAGCCTGGTCTACATAATGAGTTCCAGGACAGCTGGAGCTACAGGGAGACCCTGTCCCCACCCCCCCCAAAAAAATCACATGTCATAAACTTGATACCTTGTTTTCTGTATGTTCTAATAATAATAATTTTAAGATTAATGCAGGGAACAAGTGGGTCTTCATTATTTTAATAAATATTTCTATAGCTCTATTGCAAAATGGATGTTCTGTATGGTAAAGCTCCCAGATCACTGAGTCTGATTTTGATGCCTCTAAAGCTATTCAGCCATTATTCTTTAGAGCAGTTTTAGGAAATAATGAGTAAAAATTACCTAACTCTCATGTATTTCCTCACCACTTCTCCTTTCTTAGCTTCCTGCATTGATGTGGACATGTGTTCCCTTAAGGACCTTATAATGATCCCTTATTATTGGGAGAGAGTCCATGGTTTGCAGTTGGTTTCAGTCTATGTTGTACTGTGGTGTGGATTTTGGGAAGAGCATGATGTTATGTGTCTAACATAACTTTCATAAAAAGTAGTTTCACTGCTCCACAAATCTCATGACCTGCCTGTTCATCTTTCCACCTCTCTGACCCTGGCAACTATTTCCATAGTTTTTCCTTTTCCAGAATGTAGAATAATTGAAACTATAGATGTCGCCTTTCAGACTGCTGTGCATTATTCACAAAGCAAACACATCTAACACTTCTCCATGTTTGTTTGTGGCTCAGTATCTCATTTCTTTAGCACTGCATACCATTCCATTGTGTGGATGTACCACACTTTGTTTAGACATCCACCTGCGGAAAGATGCTGTTTCCAGGCTTCAGCGATTATAAATAAAGCAGCTGGTTTTGTTTGTGCATAAAATTTCAATTCATTTGAGTAAATACTTCGAAGTCTGATCCCTGGAGCATGGTAAGAATATTTGACTTCAATAAAAAAACTACAAAGTTGTCTTGTTCTTGTTTGCACTGCAGTGAATGAGAGTTCCCTTTGCTCCAAATCTTCACCAGCACTTGGTGGTAACTTGGATTTCACCTTTCTAGGAGGTGTGTAAATTGTTTTTATTTTCTTGTCCCTAATGTCAAATGATGTTGGGCATCTTTTCACATTCTTGCTAATTTTTTGTTACAGGTGATTAAAGACTTGTTATATCACCCTGGGTTCCTGAATGAAAGATTAAACTTACCCTTTGTGGTTCAAAATTACAGGCATGAGCACCTCTTTGGCATTTGCTTTTCTAATATTTCTACTGACCTGTTATCAGGCTAATGGTGTCTCTTCCATTTTTAGTCTGCAGTGACCAGTGGTTTACCTTCGAGGGATTATCTGTTTTAAGGTTAGCTTATGAAAATGTGAGAGATTATCTTGATATTTTTAATCGATGTGGGAAGACACATCTTAATTTTGGGTAGGACCATTCTGGGGAGGGGATCCTGTACCATAAGATGGAGAAAGAGGACTGAGCACTAGCATGCATTCACTGCTTTCCGATTGTGAATGAAATGTGACCAGCTGCTCCAGGTTCCTGCCACCTTGACTCCCTCACCAAGATATACTGTATCCTTAAACTGAGCCAGAAGAAGCCCTTCCCTTAAGTGGCTTTTGTCAGAGTATTGTACCATACCAACACAAGAGAAACTAAGTAAGACACTTGAGTTCCCAGAAGTATTCTGGGTAGACCAAGCGTGAAGTCTATTTGTGCAACGTTACATTCCACACAGCTGGGCTATGTTCTGAGTGGCTCACTAGCACCTCCTAGCTGAAATCAGGAGCTAATGGTAATCCGCTCCTCTTAGAGGTGAAGAGTTTAATCTGTAGAGATTTTAAGATCACATTATGACCTAGGAACCAAGACATGTATTTCTGAGAGAAAAGTGTGCTGTTGACAAGGTTTAAAGCAATTAACACATCATATATTTACTACAGGCCTTTAAGACTCCAGGAATATCTTAGGGATGGGATCCAAGTCTAAACTCAAATTCTGTGTTTCATATAGACTGAAGGTATTCTCACATAGTGTTTTTACCGTACCTTTATTTTGACTGTGCCCTGGGCTGAGGTCTCCCACTTGTGACATCATGTCAAGCACTTAAACACTGGAGCATTTTGGATTAGGGATATGTAACATATTCAAGTTGACAGTTAAAGAAATACAAGGCCTAGCCGGGTGTGTTGGTGTACACCTTTCATGCCAGTACTCAGGAGGCAGAAGCAGGTGTATCTCTGTGAGTTTAAGGCCAGCCTGGTCTGCAGAGCAAGTTCTAGGCCATCTGGAGCTGCAACAGGGAGACTTTGTCTCAAAAACACCAAAAAAAAAAAAAAAAAAAAAGGAAAGAAAGAAAGAAATAGAAGGCATTGGCTTCAAAGAACCAGAGCTAACATTTACAGTGCTTAATATATGCTAGATGCTTTTACTGTTCTACCAAATCCCAACCTTACCGTTAGCAAAGAGGAAGTAGGCTGTCAGAGCAGGAGGACTGGAACCTCACTCAGATCCAAGATTCCCCTCAGCAAAGCAAAGCTTACATACTTACATAAAAAGAACTCAACTCGTGAAATAAATATGTCAGATTGCTGTGTTCTGAGCTTCTCAGTCACTCTCCCATCTTCCCTTCTCGTCAGCACTCTCTTACCAGGAGAATTTTTAGGAAGACTACTAAGTCCTGTTTCTTTTTTTTTCTTTCTCTTGAGTCTGGGTCTCCCTGTAGGCCCAGCTGGAACTCTCTGTGTAGATCAGGTTAGCTTCAGTCTCACAGAGATCCACCTGCCTTTTCTTCAAAGTGATGGTATTGTACCACCATGCATGGCTTCAGGTTACTTTTGATATTAAATGAAAAGAAAGGAATTCTTGTGTCCTGAGATTTAAATGAATTTGCTGTCACTTGCTATATCATACGTAGTATGATTCTTGGACGTAGTATGACTCTTGTTTTTCAGTGTGAAACTTATGAAATGAACCAGAAATTCTATTTCCACCCATTACCGTCATTCTACCATGTAAGTGACGTGGAGCTCTGAAATTTCTTTGTATTGCTCAGACGCTCAGCACCACTCTCTGGCTGGAAGATGGCTCCATCATCCTCAGCTACCAGCCCCTCTGGAAGCTCAACTCTAGAGCTGAGCTTAGTGCTTAATGCCCAAAATGTCTTTTAGTTAGCACATACTAAATAATTTTTAAACAAATAACTAATCATAGTATGACTACCGTATTCCATAAAATAAATCTTAAACTATAGTGCCAGTACTTATTATATAATTACAGATAGATGAATTGTACTCCATTTGAGGTTTGTCAAATTCCTCAAGCTATTTTTCAAGCATTTTGAAATATATTTTGTAACACTTCTCAAACATACTTTAAAAACACATTTACTTTAATTTTTAAACCCTTGTGTATTTTAAGGGAAGTTTAATCCATATGTTTCTGATTCATTTGCACTTAACCCATCAAAGTGGTTTTTTAAGAGCAGTTTGTTTTCTTTTTTTTTTTTTTTTTTTTTTTTTTTTTATGGAAAATAGCGTTTGGAGTTTTGTTCCTAGACACGGAGGAACCCTTACTAATTCTGTCAACCTTTAAAAGCTTTTCCTCTAATCAGGACTTTTCCCCCTCTTCATGGATGAAGTGTTTTAGTTCAGTTCATGCTACAGAGCCCCTACTTCAAAATCTAGCTCTGAATTAGGATAAGTCATCCTGATTTTACTATGAGAACTTGCTTCATTTGTTGCTTTTCAAAGCAAGCATCAGCAAAGGGCTTACAAAACAACTGCTCTTAAGACAGCTCTGACTCCCTGGAGTCAGAGACTCTGGAGAGGCGAGACGCTAGAACACACCAAACTGAATTAGTTACCTATCTTGTGTGCTGAATTTATATACATCTTCGTACATTCATTTCTACGCGAGAAAATCCTCATTTACATCCCAATAGGCAGGAATCGGTGGAGTGCCTGCCTAGCGTGCATGAAGTCCTGGTTTCAGTGCCTAGCACCACATAAAAATTTGTCTATAATCCCAGCACTCAGAAGCTCTAGAGGATCAGAAGTTCAAGATCACCCTTAGTTACATAAAAGTTTGAAGCTACCTTAGGCTACATAAGACCCCCGTGACCCTGAAGACAGGAAAAGGGAGGAGAGAGAGAAGAGAGCAAGACATTCTGGCAAGTTAACTTTTAGCTTTTATCTGTACAGGTTGAGTATTTCTTTTTTTTTTTTTTTTTTTTTTTTTTTGTCTTTTCGAGACAGGGTCTCCCTGTAGTCCCACTTGTCCTGAAACTCTGAGACCAGGCTGGCCTTGAACTCACAAAGATCCGACTGCCTCTGCTCCCAAGTGCTAGGATAAGGCATGCGCCACCATGCCCAGCAGGGTTTAGTATTTCTTATCCAATATGCTTAGGACTAAAAGTATTTTGGTTCTGGAGTCCTTTGAATTTGGGGATGTTTGCATAGATTTTACCAGTTGAGTATCCCCATTCAAAAAATCTGAAATTCTAAGTGCTGCCAAATCTGGACCAGGGTATCCTGCTAGTCTGCTCAAAAAGTTACAGGCTTGGATTTTTCAGGTTACAATTTTCAACCTGTATTTAAAATTTTAACAACACATTATTCCAGTTATTATTAATAATATTAATTTAAAANGTGTGTGTGTGTGTGTGTGTGTGTGTGTGTGTGTGTGTGTGTGTGTGTACAGGTGTACAGACAGGCCAGCAGACATACTGGATCCCCCTGGAACTGGAGTTACAGGCAGTTGTGAGTCCCCTGATGTGGGTGCTGGGAGGGAAACTCAGCAAGCACTCTAACCACTGAGCAATCTCTCCAGCACACTTCCCCATTATTATTTTTTTTTTATGTGTATGAATGTACTGTCTGAATGTAGGTCTGTGCACCCATGTTGTGCAATGCCGTGGAGGTCAGAAGAGGGCGTCGGATTCCCCTGGAACTGGAGTTAAAGACGGTTCTCTGCCACCATGTGGGTGCTGGGGCTCAAACCCAGGTCCTCTGCAAGAGCAGTCAGCACTCTTAACTCTTTTTTTTTTTTTGTATTTTTGAGACAGGGTCTCCCTTTAGTCCCAGCTGGCTTGGAGCTCGCTCTGTAGACCAGGCCGGCCTTGAACTCCCAGAGATCCACCTGCCTCTGCCTCCCAAGTGCTAGGATTAAAGGCGTGTGCCACCATGCCCAGCAGCACTCTTAACTCTTAGGCCATCTCTCCAGCCCAGACTTCTCCATTACTTTTATTTTATTTTATTTTTTGGTCTTTTCGAGACAGGGTCTCCCTGTAGTCCCAGCTGTCCTGAAACTCTGTAGACCAGGCTGGCCTTGAACTCACAAAGATCCGACTGCCTCTGCCTCCCAAGTGCTAGGATTAAAGGCATGCGCCACCATGCCCAGCAGGTTGAGTATTTCTTATCCAATATGCTTAGGACTAAAAGTATTTTGGTTCTGGAGTCCTTTGAATTTGGGGATGTTTGCATAGATTTTACCAGTTGAGTATCCCCATTCAAAAAATCTGAAATTCTAAGTGCTGCCAAATCTGGACCAGGGTATCCTGCTAGTCTGCTCAAAAAGTTACAGGCTTGGATTTTTCAGGTTACAATTTTCAACCTGTATTTAAAATTTTAACAACACATTATTCCAGTTTGAATTAATAATATTAATTTAAAAATTGATAATTGTTCTCATGTATCTTAGAAACATTTTTCCTGAGATTTAGCTCAGCAGCTTTCTCTTGCCTAGCAGGAGGTTGGAGAGAGCTGCTTTTTGTTTAGCTCTAATTGAACAAGTTAATGATATGAACTCTTCTTAGAAAAAGTAAGGTCATTGTCTGATGGCAAAAAGAAGCACTCTGACAGCTAATTGGACAGACTGTCACATGCCACAGTGCTGGGGGGTAGGGGATGACACAGAGAAGCATAGCAACAAAGATGGGTTTGCTCCCGGCAGCTAGAAGCTGCTCAGAACTGTGTTCAGAGAAAGGCACCATTTCATCAGTTCGCGGCAGGACACTGTGTGAAATACATATTTACTGATCACAAGATAGCCTTAAGTCCTGCTTTTTTTTTTTTTTTAAGTCTCTGCTTTTAGTAACAATTTTTTTTTCCTCTGAATTCTCTAGTAGAAATATCTTTCTGTGCTTTTCAGAGAAAATCAACTCTTTGTGCCACAAAAGGACTATTAATATTGCAAAAAAAAAAAAAATCTGTGATATATTAAGAAGTACTTAAACTTTATTGTTTTTTAAATTTATTTTTGGGACTAGTAAATACACATATGCATTAAACATAAGGAGTGTTCACATAAACCAAATTAGTTAACATCTGAGTTCAGTTTTTGTACAACCCAGGGTCCCCAAGTCCAGTAGAAAATGTTTGCTTACACAAACATGTTGATCAAATAAAAAAGAAAAAAGAGAAAAAAAAAATCCAGTCCATTTTTGCTGTGAGTTCACAATCCATCCCCCCTCCTGGGCCCGTGGTGTCGCTCCACCACGTGGAGAGGTGGATGCTCAAACCCTGTCCACTGGATTACAGGGAAAAGGGAAAACGCAAGAGAGCCACCAGCAGCTGTCCTAAACCATAGGGCCAAAGGCTGACAACCTTTCCACTGCCCTCCTGTCTTATCTAACATGTACTCCAGGCAGTGCCCTATTGGCACTCCCAGATCCTCCAGGCTGCTACCTGATTGGCACTCTACAGTCTAATGCCAGACTGCCACCCGATAGGCACTCTACTGTCTATACCAGACTGCCACCTGATAGGTGCTCTACAGTCTAATTCCCACCCAGGCACTCACCACACATCACAGCTGGCGACCTGATAGGTCTTCCAGCCCCACACCAGCCTCCCAGGTTGGTGGTCTGATTGACTGCCGTCCAACCCACTGGTCACTACTACACAAGCCTCATGGGCTAAGATTACGTGTGCAAATAACAGCCAGTAGTCCCTGTCTGATGGTAAGAAGGACTCATCTTTTTATTCACAGCATTCTGTTTTTTTTTTTTTTTTCCCCAGAGTGACATCATATCTCAGGGCCTGGTTTCAGACCCCCTGCCTCATGTTCCATAGCATCACAAGTACTAACATCACAAGAACTCTTGAGTGTTGTTGATTTCAAGGTATCACAGGCTTGCTAATGCAGAGGCAAATCCTGCCTAAGGCCAGGTTTCAGTGTAAACAGACAAGCAGGTAATTTAGCACAAAAGAAGCCACAGGTGGCTTCCTTTTCCCCTACAGGGCCCTACAACCTGATGTGCCATCCTCTTCTTTGGAGGGGAGGGGGAGAGAGAGAGAGAGAGAGAGAGAGAGAGAGAGAGAGAGAGAGAGAGAGAGAGAGAGAGAGAAGATCCAGTTTCGGGGGGGGTTGTTTGTTTTCTGAGGTGGCACGTCAAATTCGGGGACTGTCCAAGTTCTGTTTGTAATGGACTGATGGGTCATTTAGGAATCTCCTTTTAATTTTATAACAAAACACAAATAGTAACAAATATTAAAGATTATAACAAATTACTCTATGGGCACAGACACATATGCTTGGATAATATTTTGGTTGAGACATGATATCTCTTTGGCAAAGGGATGTGAATAGCTTTCTGATGTGGTCAGTAGAGCCTCCTAACATTAGGAGGCACCAGGACTACAGTGTCAGCTGTGGGTCATTCCGCAACAGGGAGCTAAACCATAAATCATATTGGGATTTTTTTTTTCTTTCCAGGTGCACATTTACCAGGCTGCCACTATTGCACTACATCTTCTTTGGCATGTAAAAGTGTACTACAAGAGGTCTGTAGTAAAGCTTCAGAGACCCTTTCTTTCTAGCAATTTGTATAGTGCTCTCTGACACCATGAAGATCAGCTGTTGATTGGCAGTGCAGGGTCTCAGCATAATTTTTTTGCTCTTATCACACCACATCTTCAGCAATAGGGTCTTACTGTCCATTTATTATGTGTACTCAAAGTTATAGGCTAGTGGCCTTTGTTTTGGGGGCTTTTAAAGCCTTCCTGGCCAACAGCTCCTGGTAGGGCCGCCCAGAGCTGGCACTGAAGCTTTTATCTACCAATGCTTTTTATTTAACTGTAGGGAAAAATTGTATCCTAGAGGGAAGAAGCATATTCCTTCCCCATTTTTGTAATTCTCACTACAAACTGAACAGCCTCTCTTGTTTCCCAGACCTCTAAATCCAGATTTATAGTTTTCCAGAAGGCAGGAGTTATATCACATACCTATGAACAGGAACCCAGCTAAAGGGGTTTACAACACACTTTCAGACTTTCTCCTTCTGGACTGCATACCTTTGGTTCAAGGAGGTAGAACCCAGCCTTTCCTGAGCCACATTATCCTGTTATATGGAAAAGAAATGTCAGAATTATCACTTGCACAATACAGGGAAACATGGAGAACATTTGTGTCAATTTAATCTAGTAGCTTTAACTGGGATTCCAGTACAAGTCAGGGGTGGGTTGAAAATTAACAATTCTCAGATACCAAAGACTTCTACAACAAAAATTTTAAACCCTTAAAGAAAGAAATTGAAGAAGGCCTCAGAAGATGGAAAAACCTCCCATGCTCATGGATTGGGAAAATTAACATTGTAAAAATGTCCATTTTACCAAAACTCTTGTATAGATTTAATGCAATCCCAATCAAAATCCCCAAGAGTTTCTTCACAGGCTTGGAAACAAAAGTTCTTAAATTCATTTGGAAAAATCAAAAAGACACCGAATAGCCAAATCAATCCTAGTGGAAAAGATTCCTACCACAGTGAGGGGATCTCTATACCAGATTTTAAACTATACTACCGGGATTCCTATAGTCATAAAAAAACAGCCTGGGTACTGGACAAAAACAGACCTGTTGACCATGGAACAAAACGAACGATTCCAAATCTGAGCACATACAATTTCAGGCCATTCTCAATTATTTGACCAGGGGGCCAAGGGAAAGAAACCACAATGGAGAGAAAAGAAGCATCTTCAGCAAGTGGTTGTGGCAAAACTGGATCACCAATTGTAGAAGGACAAAATTAAAACCCTACCTCTTACCCTGTACAAACGTCAAACTCTCGATGGATTAAAGACCTCAACGTGGAAAACCCGAAACTCTGAAGGTGATAGAAGAAAAAGTTGGCAGCAGACTACAAGACATAGCGTAGGAAAAGACTTCCTAAATCAGACAGCAGCTGCACAAGAATAAAGGTCGACCCAATTGACAATTGGGACCTAATCAAACTCAAACGGCTTCTGTACATCAAAAGAAGAAACAATCAAGGAAGTGAAGAGAGAAATCCCACAGAAATGGGAGGAGGGAAACCTTCCTGCTGCCGATATATCTGACAAAGCATTTTTGATTTCCAGAATATATTAAATACTCAAAAACCAAAGAAAAAAAGGCAAAACAACAGAAAACAACGGAATGACCCGCCTAATAGATGGAGCAAAGACATGAACATGAGACTTCACAAGTAGGAATTAGCGATGTTCTAGAGAGAAAAACACCTCTTAAGAAGTTCAACATCACTAAATCATTAAGAAAATGCAATGACAAACCACTACTAGATATCACTTATAAAGCACATGGCCAGGATCAGAAAAACAAAATGATACCCAAAGTGCTGGAGAGGTTGTGGGGAAAGGGGACACCTATCCACTGCTGGAGTGGGACTGTAAAACTGTACAGCCACTATGGAAACAGTGTGGAAGACCCTATGGAAGACTTGGAATGAAACTCATGCCACCCGACCCAACGCCATCCAACAGCACATCCTGCGGCATGTACCCTCACCAAAGAGCTTACCCCTCACCGACCAAGAGGCAGAAGATACATGCAAGGCCATGTTCTCATTGTCAGCTCTCTTCACAATAAAAGAAGCTCGGAAACCAACCGAAATGCCTCACTCAACTGCAGAGTGGATAGAGAAAATGTCGGGTACATCTTACACCAATAAGGGACGTTCTAGCGCAGTTAAAAAAGATCTTCATCCGAAGCTCGCTTGGCAGGCAACAAGGGGCTGGAGCTAGAGGACATCATTGCTGAGTGAAGTACACAAATCCCGCAAAAACAAAGACGAGTGCATCCTTCTCACTTCATTGGTGGAGCTTAATCTAACATTTACCCAGTATTTAAGTATTTCTTTCAGGCCGTCCTGAAAATATTGCGTAAAGGCCAGTTGGGATGAATGATTATTGGAACAACAAAGCAAACCAACAACAACAGAAAGGACTGCATCAAAGAATGACTGAAACAGTGAACTTCTGCATCAAACAACCAGTCAACTTCCCCATGGAATATTGAGAAAAGAACCTGAAGAAGATAGAACAAAGCACATGTTGGCAAAGAAATGCACGAGCTCTTGTTGGGGTGGGGTAGGGGAATGAGCGGGAACATGGGTCTGATTGTTATAAAATAAAAAATAAATTTATGTGAAAAAAAAAATTAACAATTCTGTATTACTGATTAGCTTAAACATGTTACTATTTTCCATTCAGGAGATAGCCATCCATTTAAATGTTTTTTGTTGTTGTTTTTTATCAAAAAAGCAAGATAATTTATTCAGAGTAAACTGATAGTACAGATTAGAGAGATATATTATCTTTTTGTTTTTCCCTTGGTGTTTTCTAGACAGGGTCCTGTAGCCCAGGCTGTGCCTCGAACTCATTTGTCAGACCAGGCTGCCTTGAACTCAGAAACAGATCTGCCTGCCTCTGCCTCCCAAGTTGCTTGATTAAAGGCCATGTCCACCATGCAAGCTGAGAGGGATATATTTTCTTTTTCTTTTTTTTTTTTTTTTTTTTTGGCTTTTTTTTTCAAAGCCAATGTTTTATTGAAGCTCTGTGCATTTCATACAAAATGACAAATCAAATCTAGACCTATGTCCCCCTCCTTCCTCCCTGCACCCCACCAGAGCTCATGCATTCTGCCAAAAATGTTTTTCATCTTTTTCTCAGTCTCAAATTTCTTGATGCAGTTTACTGTTATGAGCACAAGTTCACTGTTTCAGTCAGTTATTTGATGAAGTCTTTCTGTTGTTGTTTGTTCATTCCAATATGCATCACTCCAAAATATGTACATATGCATGCCATATATATCATAGGTTTTAGCATCTTCAGCTTATTATTTTTTAATTTTTAAAAAATTTTTATTTATTTCTGTATGTGTATGAATGTACTGTCTGCATGTAGGTTTGTGCACCCGTTTTGTGTTATGCCTCAGAGGTCTGAAGAGGGTGTCGGATCCCCTTGGAACTAGAGTTCTCCTGGAACTGGAGTTTCAGACGGTTCTCAGCTGCCATGTGGGTGCTGGGGATCAAACCTGGGTTCTCTGTAAGAGTGGTCGGCGCTCTTAACCGCTAGGCCATCTCTCCAGCCCCATAGCTTATGATTTTTTAAAAATTAGGCTGAAAGATGTCATGTTTGAAGTCTCCTCCTTGGCAAGCCCAAAGCACCATCAGTTCTTCCCTTGTGTTCCACGTTGGGGTTTTCCCTTCCCATGGTCACCAAATGAGGTCCAGTAAGCACTGCGTCCTGTCTTGATCTTCCTGTACTGGTCTCCATGATATAGCCTGGGTAGTCCAACAATGGCAGTCTATATTCTGAAGAAGCTGAAACCCCACAAGTTGGATGTCTCATCAGTCCCCATCTGGGGGATATATTTTCAAGACTGGCAGCCGGCTACATGAGTGACAGTACTCAAGGGCCTTAGGCTAGAGTCTGGGATTTCTTTTGTGGGGTTGGCAGAAAAGCAAATCTAATTCAGTAAGGGCCATAGCATGGATGATTCTTGGCTGATTCTCTATTTTGACTGCTAGATTGAGTCAGATATTCATTTTTTCCACTGTGCATGTTCCTTCCCATAATGTATTGAGTTTTTTTTAATTTATATTTTTATCAAATCTAGAGGCATGTCCCCCACCCTACCCCCCCACCCCACCAGAGCTCATGCATTCTGCCAAACATGCTTTTCATCTCTTTCTCAGTCTTTCTCAATATTCTCCATGTGGAAGTTGACTGTTTTGAGCAGAAGTTCACTGTTTCTGTTTCAGTCAATTCTTTTGATGCAGTCCTTTCTGTTGTTGTTGGTGTTGCTGTTGTTGTTCCAATATGCTCACTCCCAACTTGGCCTTGACCAATATTAGATCAAGGGGACTGTGCCTGGAGAAATATCTTTAAATACTAGGTAAGAGTGGTTTAATTTAAGTCCAGCCAATGAAGCATGAGGGAAGGAGTTGCTACCATTCGTCTTTTGTTGTTCTGGGAGGGAATGTTTGTTACTTCACTCAGACTGATGTCCTCTAGCTCCAGGCCCCTTGTTGGCGCTGCCCAAGCGCAGCTGGATGTAACCATCTTCTTTTAATGCCGGCATATAACGTCCCTTAGTTGGTGTAGATTGTTACCCCTACATTTTCTCTATCCAACTCATCAGTTGAGTGAGGCAATTTGCGGTTGGTATTCCGAGCTTCTGGTTTATTGTGTAAGAGAGCTGAAATTTGTAGACATGGCCTTGCATGTATCCTATCTGCCGTCCTCTATTGGTCTGGTGAGGGGTGAGCTACTTTGGGTGGGGTACACTGCCTGAGGATGTGCTGTTATGGCGTTGTGGTCGTGGTGGATGTATGACTGTCTCATCCAATGGTGCTTCCATCGGGCTCTTCACCACTGCTTTCCATATGGCTTACAGTTTACATTCCCACCCACAGTGGCGATCAGCACTGTTCCCCCCTTTCCCACAACACTCTCCAGCACTTGGATCAATATTTGTATTTTACTAGATCCTAGCGCCATGTTATTATAAGTAGAGTAACGAGATTTTAAAGTGGGTTTGCAATTGCATTTCATTAATGATTTGTGATGTTGAACCTTCTTAAGATGAGTTTTGTTCTGCGCTAAGCCATCTCTAATTCTCACTTGTGAAGTCTCCTGTTCAGCTCTTTGTTACCATCTATTAAGGTGGGTCATTCCGTTGTTCTTTCTTCTTGTTGTTTGATGGTAGTTCTATGTGGAAGGACACCGTTTTGGAATTTGGAAAATGCAAGCGCTGGGGAGAGAAGGGGCGGTCGAGGAAAGGGGCGCCGCCCCAGGATGGGTGGAGTGTGCGGGGCACGGGCCCTGTAGAGGTGTGTTTCGGGGTAGGACAGAAGCGTTTGATGTGAATGACTTGGCGGAGGCTGGTGGTCCAATGGGCTGCTAAGGTGCGTTCTCTGAACTTTCGTTGCCACCAGGCCTGTCTGTTGAGCTTTAGGAATGTGTCTGTATACCTACAATGGCGAGACAGTCGTGTTATGAGCTGTCTGGCCAGTGACCATTTTCTTGGTTGTATCCTTGTCCTTCAGGAGGTTTGGGTTGGGGTGTTCACGTTGAGATCGGTTCTTTGAAATGCGCCATCTGGACGCTTCCACTTTTGTACAGTGACGAGAGGTGCTAGGGGGTTTGAAATTCTCATGCTCTACCAAGTGCAGGAGTTGATTCCAGGTTAGGCAAACGACCACTTTGTCGGAGATGCCTTGTCTTTTCTCCATTGTGTTCTTCTTGGCCCCCTTGTCAAAAATACTATGATGGCATGAACGTTGTATTGCTGCTGGCAGGTTTTGGGAGACTCAGTGTGGTGTCCATTGTCATCAGGGTCTGGTTGTGTGCTCATTACCAGGCGGTTTGCACGAACTGACTGATCGCCCCTATGTAGGTAGAGTGGGGCAACGCTCGAGGGTGACTGAGATCCCCCCACGGGGTGGAGGGCGGCGTTTGCTAGGGTCAAGGGTGAGCAGGTTTGGGCCTAGGGGGGGGCTGGGTGGGTTGCCAGGGATAAGGAATAGGGAGGAGATTTTTTGTGTGTTGGCCAAGCCTGGGATGACAGTATAGAATCTGGGTGGGGGGGTGAATTGTATGGGGGATGCCATTTAGAAAGTAGGCGATACAAAAGAGGTGGGTGAGAGCGGAGGAGAAGAGTGGACATTTTGGACAATAGGTGCATGTTCCCAATACCATGTAAGCATGGGAAGGGTGTGCTGTGGGGGGTGGGNCTAGGCCATCTCTCCAGCCCCCCCCCCAATTTTTTTGTGTATGAATGTACTGTCTGCATGTAGGTTTGTGCATCCATGTCGTGCAATGCCAAGGAGGTCAGAAGAGGGCATCAGATTCCCCTGGAACTAGAGTTAAAGAAGGTTCTCAGCTACCATGTGGGTGTTGGGGATCGAACCTGGGTCCTCTGCAAAAGCAGTCAGAGCTCTTAACTGCTAGGCCATCTCTCCAGCCCCTGGATATATATTTAAAACAACTGAAAGATTGTCAAGAAGGGTCTGTAGCTGGTCGTGGTGGTGCACACCTTTAGTCCTAGCACGTGGGAGGCAGAGGGGCAGAGACAGGTGGATCTCTATGAGTTCAAGGCCAACCTGGTCTACATAGGAGTTCCAGGCCAGGTGCAGCTACAGAAAGACCTTGTCTCAAAAAGAGGAAGTATTTGTATACACCCATGTTTCTAACAGTGTATGTCTTAGCAGAGGGGCAGTAAGTAGGCAGCTTTATAGATATGAATAGATACTCAAAATGCAGCATATACATACATGCAATGGAATATTATTCACCCTTAAAAGAACAGGAAATCTAACATATATTATATTACAGAGGGACTTCAAGGTCGCTAAAAAATCCAAATTCATCACAAAAGAAAATTAATCCCAGCACTAAGGAGGCAGAGATAGGTGGATCACTGAGAATTCCAGGCCAGCCAGGGCTACATTGTGAGACTCTGTATAAAAAACAAACAATAACAACAGCAAAAATGCACAAAACAAAACAAAAGCCACATATAAAATGATTCCATTTGTACAAATGTGTTAGTTAGCTTTCCATCACTATAACAAATATTTGAGATAATCAGCTTATAAAGAGAAAAGAGAAGCCCGAGGAGATGGCTCAGCAGTTAAGAGGACTTGCTGCTCTGGCAGAGGCTTGGCACTCAGATCCTAGCACCCATGTGCCTATATCTCCAGCTCCAGAGACTCTAATGCCTTCTTCTGGCCCCTGCAGGTACCAGCACTGATGTGGCATACACGCAAGGAGATACCCACACAGAAATGTAGGTAAAAATAAAATAAATCATTAAAAAAAGAGAAAGGGCTTATTTTGATTCACAGTTCATGAGCTTCCAGTACATGGTCTGACACTGTAATCAATGCCACTGAGCTGCACATTTAAAATGGTTAAGGAGGTAACTTGGTATTGTATATTTCATCACAATTAAACAGAACAGCAGTTTTTATAAACCATATAAGCTAGAATTGTTATTCTTGAAACAGGTCCTTATAAGGTAAAAGAAGTTATCAGAGTTAAAAAAGTCAAATGCTGGAGATGGTTCAGTGGTTAAGAGCACTGGCTGCTCTTGCAGAGGACCTGGGTTTGGTTCCCAGAACCCACATGGCAAATAATAATAATCTGTAACTCCATTTCCAGAGAATCCAACACCCTCTTCTGGCCTCTGCACTTGGTGCACTTAAATATATGTGGGCAAAATACCCATATACATAAAATAAAAATAAGCTGTGCACGGTGGTGCACACCTTTAATCCCAGCTTTCAGGAGGAAGGGGCAGGTGGATATCTGAGATTAAGCCAGCTGGTCTACATAGTGAGTTCTTATATCAATAGCCTAAATAAATAAATAAACAAATTATCAGATGCCATGTAACAAAAATTATAGTGTTTAAAGCCAATGACAAATGTTTAATTATATACTTCTTTTTATCTTTTTGAGACAGGGTTTCCCTGTAGCCCCAGCTGTCCTAGAACTCACTATGTAGACCAGGCTGGCCTTGAACTCTCAGAGATCCACCTGCCTCTGCCTCCCAAGTGCTGGGATCAAACGCTAATTATATTCATTTTATATTGCCTGGTAAGTAATAAGAATGATCATATTGGCTTCTTTCTTAAATTAGCAAGTCAGAAGGGAGATTATTTCCTTTTCAATTTACTCAAGGGACTGAGAGAAAGGAGAAGTTGTGATGGTTAATCTTGATTGGCAATTTGACAGGATGTAGAATCACCATGGAAACAAATCTCTGGGTGTGTCTGTGAGAGATTTGCTAGATTAGGTTAAATGAGCTAGTAAGACCCATTCTAAATGTGGTGGCATTACTACATGGGATGGGGTTCAGGATCAGGGAAAAAAATAAAAGAGGAAAATGGCCCGAACATCAGAATTTATCATCCTGTGCTTCCTAACTGTAGATGCAATGTGACCAAGGCCTTAGCCTCCTCCACCATAACTTCTCCAGCATGACAGACTACGTCCTTGGACTAAAAGCCCAAATAAGCCTTTTATCTCAAGTTGCTTCATGGAAGGCATTTGATTAGAGCAATAAGAATTCTAACTAATACAGAAAATTGGCTCCAAGAAGTGGGAACTTTGTGATAAACCTGGCCATGGGACTCATAAGCTTTTGGGAATGGTTTGTAGATGGAATGTGGAATTATTTGGCGCTTTGAGCTAGAAAGGCCATGGCATGGTGTAAGTAGAACTTAATGGGCCATTCTGATGTGATCTTTTTTTTTTAAATGCACTTAGTATTTTAAGTATGAGTGTTTTGCCTACATGTATGTAAGTGTACCACATGTGTGCAAACCTGTGGAAGATAGAAGATGGTATTAGATCCCCTGGAACTGGAGTTATGGACAGTTGTTAACCACCATGTGGGTTCTGGGAACTGACCCTGGGCCCTCTGCAAAAGCTGCCAGTGCTCTTAACCACTGAGCCACCTCTCCAGCCCCTCTGGTGGGATCTTAGAAGATAAGAATGTTGAGAGAAATGTATACAGTGGAAACCTGCCTCATAACGTTTTGGAGGAAAACAAGGATCTGAGCTGGGCTAGAAGCCTTTTGTATGATATTCTGATTAAGAACCTTGCTGCATTCTGCCCATGTCCTGAGAACTTGAGTGAGTGAGGCTGAACACAAAAGTAATGGGACTAATCTGTTTAATGGAGGAAATTTCAATGCAGGGTAACATTCAGATTGTGGCATGGCTACTGCTTACTGCTCTCATCCAGGAAGAGAGAGAGAGAGAGAGAGAGAGAGAGAGAGAGAGAGAGAGAGAGAGAGAAAACACAAAAATATAGGAAAATATGCAGTTTGTCAAGGAAGAGTGTGAGCCATTTTAACTTTACAGAGTGGCTGTAGTTACTAGAGAGATTAGCACCATTAAAGATTATGTCTGGCAAGGGGACAATAAAAAATGTGTCCTGGGGGCAAGACCCACCCCCCAAGCCTCCCTCTTGTGAAAAAATGTGAATTAATTTGAAGGAAGAGACTGAAGCTGAGGCAACCATGGTCCAAGGGGGTCAGGCTCCAGCCCAAGCTCGCAGGAGACCTTGGCAGTGTTATCTGCATGTTACTGATTTTTTGGGCATGAAAAATGCAAGACTAAGGGACCCTGGAGTCTTGTGCCATGGTTTCAGAGAACTGCAAAGGCCAGGCAATAAGTGGCAGAGTCAGTTTCCCTGCAATGAGGCTCTGAGAGGCCACTGCATGAAGCTGTGAGAGTGAATCCCAAGTTGTTAAGGAGATCGGAGGACGTGGAGGCTCCAGTACATGGGGCATCCCCGAGGAAAGCTGCATGCAGAAAGCGACCAGTCCAGAGGAGCTGAATGTGCCGCCGAGCTGGGAGGGCAGCCCTACTCAGGCAGTTGATTCCATTTTGAATCCCAGAAGCTAGGTATGGAGCTTGGATGTTTCTCCTGTTGGCGTTTGTCCTGTTCTGGTCCAAACATTCCTTGCTATGCTTTTATTCTCCTATTTTGAAATGGAAATGTTTATTCTGGTTCTGTGCCTTGTATATTAGTAGCATGTAATTTTTAAAAAATTTTATTTTACAGAAGTATGGTTAAGGGATTGTCTGCAGTCTCAGGTGACACTTGAACTTTGAACAAATGGTGTCAGAATCATTAAAGACTGTGGTAATTTTTGAAGTTGGGCTGAATGCATTTACCTTATGGGATGGTGATGCGCCCATGGAGATAAGACAAAGGAAGACTGTGGTCCAAATGTGAATGTCAAAGGAGTGGAGTGGTGATAGTTAATTTTGATTTTTTTTTCTTGTCTTTTTGTAACAGGGTCTCCCTATATCCCCAGCTGGCTTGGAACTCACTATGTAGACCAGGCTAGCCTTGAACTCACAGAGATCTGCCTGCCTCTGCCTCCCAAGTGCTAGGATTAAAGGTGTTTGCCACCATGCTAGGCTTAAAGGCAGTTCTTAGCCACCATGTGGGTGGTGGGATTTGAACCCAGGTCCTCTGCAAGAGCAGTTGGGGCTCTTAAATGCTGAGCCATCTCTTCAGCCCCAATAGTTAATTTTGATTTCAACTTCATCGGACTTAGACCATCATGAAAACAAACCTCTGGGCATGTCTGTGAAGGATTTTCTATATTAGGCTAACTGAGGTGGGAAGATCCACTGTGAATCTGGGTGGTATGTTTCACAGGCTGGGGTCTTCGACTTAATATAAAGACAAAAGCACAGCTGATCAGGAGCCTTCCTCTATCTGGACTTCCTGACTGCAGGTGCAATGTGACCAGCTGCCTCAGGATCCTGCTGCCATGGGTTCTCGCCATGATAGATGTGTCCTCAAACTGTGAGACAAATGAACTCTTCCTTAAATTGTTTCTTGCCACATATTTGATCACAGCAACAGGAAAAGTAACTAACGTAGAAGGCAAAGCTGAAAAAAATATATAATTAGCTTATATAATTAATAACATCCATGTTACAACATTAATGTGATAGACATAAAACACAACATTAACAGATAGTGGAAACATTACAAATTTTAATCATTAATGTTCATAGCAACCTATGAGATAAAAATTTCTCCAATGTTCCCAAATAAACACTGATATTTTTGAAATGGAGGGAGAGAGGGAAGAAGAAGGGGAAAGAGAGAGAAAGAATGGTATATTTGTTGTTGGTCCTGAAATATGTCTCTTCTTTCTGTAAAAACTATAGAATTGGTATTTTGGGATGAATCTGTTTTCCAGTGTAGGGGAAAAGGAAGCCACCTGTGGTTTCTTTTGTGCTAAATCACCTGCTTGTCTGTTTACACTGAAACCTGGCCTTAGGCAGGATTTGCCAGTGCATTAGCAAGCCTGTGACACCTTGGGATCAAAGGCATTGACAAGTACTTGTGATGTTATAGAAAATGAGGCAGGGGCAGAAATCAGGCCCTGAGATATGATGTCACTCTGGGTATAAAAAACAGAATGTTGTGAATAAAAACATGAGTCCTTCTTACCATTAGACAGGGACTATCGGCCATTATTTGTGTATATAATCTTAGCCCATGAGACTTGTGTAGTAGTGACCAGTGGGTCAGACGGCAGTCAATCAGACCACCAACCTGAGAAGCTGGTGTGGGGCTGGAAGGAGACCTGTCAGGTCACCAGCTGTGATGTGTGGTGAGTGCCCAGGTGGGAATTAGACTGTAGAACGCCTATCAGGTGGCAGTCTGCCATTAGGCTGTAGAGTGCCAATCAGGCAGTAGCCTGGAGGATCTGGGAGTGCCAATAGGGCATTGCCTGGTGTAGATGTTAGTATGAGACAGGTGGGCAGAGGAAAGGTTATCAGCCTTTGGCCCCATGGTTTAGGACAGCTGCTGCCTTGCATCTTCCCTTTTCCCTGTAATCCAGTGGATGGGGTTTGACAGCCACCTCTACGTGTGGCAGAGTGACACCACATTCCAATCTGTCCAGTGTGACCACTCTCATGGAATAAGGCTGAGGAGGCAGAGTTTGACTGTGAAATGTTCCCTACAGGCTCATGTGAACATCTGGTCTCCAGCTAGTGGCACCTGAGAACCTTTGGGAGGTGGAACCCAGGTAAGGCTGGTGGGTCACTGGGATGAGCTTCTGAAGGTCACAGCCCAGCCCTGATTCCTGGTTCTGCTCTCTGCCTCTTATGGTGCAATGCGAAACTTACCTCCCATTTCTACCACAGACTCTTTGCCATGCCTTGCCTACCATGAGGGACTAAAATTCCCTAAAAGTACAAGCCAAAATAAACATTTCATCACTTAACTTGTTTCTGTCAGATAAAATAACTAATGCAGCCATTTTGGATCATATGTCCATTCCTGAAGCAATCACATGGTCAGGGGAAGTGAAATAATAGAATTGATCCAGTAAAGGATAGAGGCCACTAAAAGCTTGTCTAAGTCTTTAATTTTAAGAGATGCAACTGATGCAGCCATTAAATCGATGGAGTTTTCCTGAAAATCTAAAATGTTTTATTCAACATGTATTCAAGGTCTTAACCAGTGCAGTAAGAAAAGACAAATAAGAAAAAGATCTGTGTACTGGAGAGAAATAAATATCCTTAATTTTTTTTTTTTTTGGTCTTTTTGAGACAAGGTCTCCCTGTAGCTCCAGCTGTCCTTGATATGTGGATATTAAAATTCACATTGCCAGGCGTGGTGGCGCACGCCTTTAATCCTAGCACTTCAGAGGCAGAGGCAGGAGGATCTTTGTGAGTTTAAGGCCAGCTTGCTCTACAGAGTGAATTCCAGGCCAGCTGGGGCTACAGGGAGAACCTGTCTTGAAAAGACCAAAAATAAATAAACAAAATAAAATAAAATAAAATAAAATAAAATTCACATGGAATTTCTGGGCATGGTGGCACATGCCTTTAATCCCAGCACTTGGGAGGCAGAGGCAGGTGGATCTCTGTGAGTTTAAGGCCAGCCTGGTCTACAGAGTGAGTTCCAGGCCAGCTGGGACTAAAGGAAGACCCTGTCTCAAAAAGACCAAAAAAATTTCACATGGAAACTTATGGGTTCTGGAATAGCCAAGCAAACTTGAAAAAGACTCACTGGGCTGGAGAAATGGCCTAGCGGTTAAGAGCACTGACTGCTCTTGCAGAGGCCATCCCCAGCACCCACATGGATGCTGAGAACCGTCTTTAACTCCAGTTCCAGGGGAATCCAACGCCCTCTTCTGACCTCCTCGGAATTGCATGACACGGGTGCACAGACCTGCACGCAGACAGTACATTTGTACATATAAAGAATAAATAAAAAAAAATTTTTTTACAAGAAATAACGCCAACACCCAATGGAGCTTAGCATGATCAATAAGTGCTATTTCAGCATCGGATAGTCAGGTGTCAATCGCAGAGGGGTCCTGAGGGTCAGAAATCTTAAATAACACTCTATGCCAAAGAATTTTTTAAATTTTATTAATTCTTTTTAAATTATCTCATTTGTACAAGATTATCAAATCTAGACCATGTCCCCAACCGTTATGCCACCATCCCCACCAGAGCTCTTGTATTATGCCAAACATGCTTTTTCATCTCTCTCTCGTCTTTCTCATCTTTTTGGTCCATCTGGAGTTGACTGTTTTTTTTTCAGATGCATTACCGTATTTATTCCAGCATTCAAACCACCTGTGCCAACATTGTCACAATTTATTTTCCTAACCATGTTATCCTGTAGAGATCCTGGCAACTGGCTACTTGTTGACTCACGTAAATAAACACGCCCCAATCGCATATATACCTGTGTCCTCTCCCACCCCTCCCACCCCTACCACCCCTCCCACCCCTCCCGAGTCACCATTTCAAACAGCCTTCTGATGCAATCTTTCTGTTGTTGTTATTTTAACTATGCATCCCTCTCCCCAAGAATACTATTTCTGTGGAGAGGGATGAATATTAAACGACACCAAACAACAGATGTTTTTGAGGCAGAAGAGAAGTCACTGTTTCAGTCCGTTCCTTTATGTTGCAGTTCCTTCTGTTGTTGTTGTTGTTGTTGTTCTTGTTGTTGTTGTCGTTGTTTCCAATATGCTTCACACCCAACTGCTTTGGACGCACGCCACGGGCATGCACAGCAATACTTTACAACTTGTTACTTGCCCACTAGCATCCATAGTGAGGGATACTTCATCCATTTATTTTTCTGTGACTGGTTATTCACTCAGCATGATGTCTTCTAGCTCCAGCCATTTTCCTACAAACTCATGATGTCACTCTTTCTTTACTGCTGCATAGAACTCATCGTGTAGTTGTACCATATTTTATCTATCCACCAAATCAGTTGAGGACACGGTTGGTTCCTGCTCCTTGTGCGATTGTGAAGAGGAGCTGAATCAACATGGCCGTACAGTATTCAGGGGGGTGAAGTCTTGGGGGTACCTACCTAGGAGTGGTATGGCTGGGTCGGGTTGGCAATGTTGCAAGTGCATTCCAAGTTTTCCACGGGTTCTCCACACTGCTGTCCCTAGTGGCTTCCCCCCGTTTTCCATTCCACCAGCCGTTGCCTGCGTGTTCCCTTTCCCCCCCCTCTCC